>JANIJG010022476.1:10656-30776 GCA_024611175.1 Megaceryle torquata
AAATATAACACATATTGAAATAATACATAAAAATAATACGTAATAATAAATAAATAATACGTAATAATAAATAATACGCAAAAATAATGTACACAATCTTAAAGGTTAGTAACCTAAAATAGAGAAAGAAATAAAGGAATATAATGGTGATCAAGGAAAAATGTGATAGGATGCAAGCATATGGCTATTGTTTCATATAGAAATATCAATAGCAAACAAGAAAGGGCGGAAAGGTTACACAAAAGTTGTATTACCTCAAACACTGCATTGATGATCTGGCAAAGACATATTTCATACCAATTCACCAGTCATATACTCTTAGAATTGTCAAGTAGGGAAGACAGCTCTGGACATTGTCTAGTCCATTTCAATGCTCAGACCAGGTAGGATCAGCTAAGGTGGGTTGTTCAGGGCTGTGTTTTGGGGTTTTGAATATCTACAAGGATGGAGACTCCATAAACACTTAAGGAGACCTGCCCAGTGTTTGTTTTTATTGTTTTCTTTAAGTAATGAAGCAGAGGTAGATAAATAAAAAAAATATTTATATATATATATATATAACTGGGGTTTTTTGAAAAAGCATTCAATTTTTCAGTTTTTGTGGTACAACCTGATACAAAATGTTAAGGATGTTGTTGAGCATCGAATTTTGCTTATGACTGTAGCTGTGTGAGTAGGATAGGCAGAGAACTTTGCTACAAAATACCTCTGAAAATAATTATTTTGCAATGAAATTGTAAGGATGAAAAACACTGGTATTTCTGCCGCTACTACAGATACAGGAAGTTGGTGACGCATTAACTGTTATTAATCCTGTTGAATCTGTACTAGCTAGCAACCAAACTATGATGCCAGAGGGCACAGATTTGCTAAAAACATCATATTTTGCATGAGGCATAAACCTTAAACTTGTGATTGTAGAAGACTTACATTTGTGCTGACATGAAGAGCATTTAAAAAAAAAACCTTGCAAAATGTTTTAACTTCATATATTTGAAATATATGTTTCTATCTTTTTCCTGGGTTTCTGGAATACCAAAGTGTTTAGATGACATACTTATTAACTGAAATTCTAATCTTAAATAAGATTAGAATCATTAATTAAGATTGCCTTGCAAGTCTCTCTCTTGTATTGAGTCCTTTGTTAGAACACTGAATAAAGCATATATATTCACTTCAGAGAGAAGGAATCTCTTGTAATTGACCAGTGTAGGTGCAAAGTTTGTGCTGTGCATTCCTATCAGATGTTTTCTCTGCAGTGTATCAATACAAGCATTCTCCTCACTCATGTGAGACCCTCAGCCATTATGTGGGTCTTTTATTTAATCAAATGATGTACATTATAAATCTTTTTTGTAGAAAATATTCTCTCCCATGGAACAGATGAGGACCTGGAGTGGAGAGTCACTACAGACCAAGTCACCGAGGGACTTGGCAGTGCCTAACAGGCATGATGCTAGACCTGGCAGAAGTAGCATTGAGTTTTTGAAGTGGGGATGGAGAATGAGATGGATGGATTTGTTGTACAGTAAATCATCAGCTTAGGTGACAAATTTAAGAGGGAAGGAAGGGCATGTTAGGAACAACTGTGCTAGAGTTCTGTCTGCACAGAAGCGGTGACAGGAAAAATAAAAATCTGATAAGAAACAATAGTTTCACCTGAAATTGAAAAATAAAATAAAAATAATTATATAAAAAAAATAAAAACCCCAAACAACAAAACAGCAGGCTTCACTGTCATTATCTGTAACTAAGGCTTCTGCTATGTATAATCATCACCATAGAATCATAGATTAGAATCACAGAACGGTTTTGGTTAGAAGAGAACTTAGAGATCATCTAGTTCCAACACCCCTGCCATGGACAGGGACACTTTCCACCATATCAGGTTGTTCAAAACCCCAGAGTTGGCCTTGAGCACTTCCCGAGAGGGGACATCCACATCTCTGGGCAACCTGATCCAGTGTCTCACCACAATTATAGTAAATAATTTCTTCCTAATATCTAATCTAAATCTAGTCTCTTTCCATTTCAAACCATTACTCCTTGTCCTATCACTACACTCCCTGATTAATACTACCTCCCCATCTTTCCTTCAGGCCTCCTTTAAATACTGGAAGGTCACTCTAATGTCTCCTTGGAGTTTTCTCTGCTTGAGGCTAAACAACCTCAATGCTCTCAGCCTGGCATCATACAGGAGATACTCTAGCCCCATGATCATCTTCAAGGCCCTCTTCTGGAATTGAGCAGGTCTATGTGTTTCTTATTTTGAGTACTGTACTCCAGGTGGAGGTCTCATGAAAACTGAGTAGAGGGGGAGAACCACATCCTTTGACCTGCTAGCCACACTTCTCTTGATGCAGCCCAGCATGTGATTTGCTTTCTGGGCTGCGAGTGCACATTGCTGGCTCATGTCAGTTTTTCATCCACCAACACCCCCACATTTTTCTTTTCAGGGTTGCTCTCCATCCATTCATTGCCCAGCCAGTATCTGTGCTTGGGGTTGCCCTGTCCCATGTGCAGGATCTTTCTCTTGGCCTTGTTGAACTTCACGAGGTTTGCATGGGCCCCACCGTGGGAAAGATAATCATCAAGTTGCATTAAAAATGTATGCTGGAAGTCCATTCTAGAATGCATTCCTTATATTATTTCTGTAGAAATAATGCAAGAATTCTTTATTTACTGCTGATATTGTGGATGTTACACATTTCCTGTAAATAATGTAATGATAAGTGAGAACTAATTAGATTTACTAACATGGTTTCACTTATTTTCTTTTATTAGTGTCATAATTTGACTGTAAATATAAGATAAAAAGAACCAAAGTTAGCAGTTCCTTAAATAAATAGGGAAATTTATTTAAAGATTGAGATAGATGAAATTCAGAAGACTAAAATAAAGACTAAGACTAAAAAAAAAAAAAAAACAATTCTGCCAAAAATGTATAAAGTAATATCATGCTAACATTATGGATTTTTCCACTAAACACAGTACAAAGGATATCTTATCAAACATAACATGCAATATTACTTAGAGATCATCCTTTAGTGCCCTCAGCACTAAGTGGACTTCAGCAGAAAAAATTAATTGCTTCATTTAAGAGAAATATTGAATGGCCATCTAATGTCATTCTGATAAGTTGTATCGTAACTTAAAATTTTTTGAGGATGAGGCTTCATACATAAAGATGTTTATCCATGGAGAACATTTATGTAAGGTGAGATTAGGATACAGATGTTTTGTATATATTTTAAGAAGAAAAATATTTTCTTGATTTGAATCCTCATGCTGTTGTTCTATTCTCCACTACAGTTATTACTGTGGAATTTCCTTTCCCTCCCTCCTTAAGTACATACCATTTTTAGAGTGTCAAACCATAAACCCATTACCTACTTCAATGAAAATTACAGCTAAGGTTTATGTTCTGGAAGATCAAACAGATCCCTTGGAGGCCAATGCTATGAACTTTGATGTCACAATTTGCATGTTGGGATTTGGCTTTAGTTTTAAGGGTCTTGACATTTCTGACTTCCCGTGACATTCAGCACATCTGCAATGTGAATTATGTCAGAAAATGGTGCATAGCCGAAACTAAGAGAACATGCCAATCATATATAGTCTTTTTGCCATCCATCTTATGTGGACTTTGACAATGAAAGCAGCAGCGTTGGTTGAGTATGGTCAGTGATATATGTAACATGTATAAACGATGAAAATGATAAAAATAACAATGACATTTTTAATACCCTCAATAAAGACCATTTGGTTTATGCCATATTTATATGTGAGATCATGCTTTGGTTGAAGTGAAATAACCACTCCTTATCTTCATGGATTTTGATCAGTTTTAGTATTACCTTAGAAATAAAAAAATAATTCCTTTCTGTGAGGAAAACACAATCAGTACAGATTTTGCATCAGAAGCTTTGAGAATCAGTTTTCTCCTAAAGAATAATTCCATGAAGCTGGAGGACTTTTGATATGGGGGGAAAAGCCACTTGTTTTCCCACTGAATGCTCCATTTGAGAAAAATATGTACCTATCTGCCAAAATAGAAATGGAGCCCAGATCCCTCATTTCTCAAATGTTTCCCCTATTTTCACCTTGCCCAAGATTGGAGAGTGTTTCTCACTTAGTCTGTGCCAAAGACTGTGTGATTTTTTTACATGATGACTTCCTATCAGCAGGAAGATGAAAGAAGATGCCATTTGTACAAAGGTGGCCATAATGAATAGAAGTAAATTAAATAATGGAAAAACATTCCTCTAACTTGCATTTCTTAATAGGATCACAGAAGGCTTTGATTGGAAGGGACCTTTATCTTGTCCAACCCTCCCTGCTGTGGGCAGGGACATTTTCAACTAGATCAGGTTGCTCAGAGCCTTGTACAATCTGACCTTGAATATTTCTAGGGATGTGGCTTCCAAAACTTCTTCGAGCAACCTGGTGCAGTGTCTCACCATTCTCACCATAAAAAAAAAAAAAAAAAATTCATTATGTTCAATTTAAATCTACCCTGTTTTAGTTTAAACTCATTGTCCCTTGTGCTGTCACCAGAAGTCTTGGTAAAAGTCTAACTCCATCTTTCTCACACACACTCTCCCCCTTTATATATTGAAGTCCCCTATATAGAGAGAGCTGCAACATAAACCTAAGTGCAAGACAGGTTTTCCTGGTTAGTCTAACACCTAGTCCAGTTCATAGTCAATAATAAATCTACATGACAGTTTTTCAGAGCTCTGTTTTCTTGATTCTTCATATCTTCTATTGTCCTCCATTTCCACATAAAGTATGGAAATTTTACACATCAGATAGTTAAATCATTGCCATGAAAGAGAATTTAATCTTTGCTAAAATTAGTCTGAAAAATTTTTATGAAATCTAGTATTTCAGAAACATAAAGTTACATTCCTTATAAAATCTCTAAACTGAAGGTAGTTAGTTTGGTATTTCCATGGTGCTCACCTCCAAAAGAAGTGTTTCATATCTACCAATAACAATACTAATAATAGAAAAACAACATTTCAAAAAAAGTGTGCATATAAAAATTACTTAATGTAAAGCATTTATCATTGGAAACAGAAGAGAATAGCGTGCAGTACAGCTACCCTTAATCCAGATGTGTACCTATTTGGTAAACCGAGTACTATTTTTCAGTAATCCTGAACATATTGAAGATGACTTGCCAGAACATGCAAAAAAAACCAAAAAACAAACAAACAAGAACCAGTTCAAATCTGTAAAAATATCTTCTCTAGGATTACAGAAGTTTACCAGAAGATAAATTATCTCATTTGTCTGCTCTCTTTCTTAATCATACCATCACTTTTCTTTCCTTTGTTTACCTAGAAAATGTTTTAATCTATGCTTCATTACTTTTATACTCACAGTACTCACAGGCTAAGTTTAATTAATTAATTTAAATGACACTTTTATAGGCTTTGTTCTCATTCTTCTGGGTTTTTTCAGTTGTTTTGTGGTTTGCTTGGGTTTTTTAAATAGTATTTCTTTTATTGGTATTGGGTAACACATTGTGCTAACTCTTTCATCTCTCAAAAATCCATTTGATTAATATCAAATTCAGCATCCAGGTTGATATATGTAATTAATAGATAGATTTAAATTATGAAAATCTTTTTTACACATTAGATCTTATCACAGTGACCATGCAAAAATACTTCATTAAAAGCATTTTGTAAAAATATATACATGCCCTCAAACAGTCTGTAAATGTTATCAAATATTTCTATATATCCTGCCTAATAAATGGAGCATTATACTATATATATGGATATATATATATTCTGTAATTGTTAAGTGTCCAACAAAGCAAGAATAATCTGTAGGGGTAAAAAAAAAATCAAACCAAAA
Source organism: Megaceryle torquata (assembly GCA_024611175.1). Taxonomy (NCBI): domain Eukaryota; kingdom Metazoa; phylum Chordata; class Aves; order Coraciiformes; family Cerylidae; genus Megaceryle; species Megaceryle torquata. The sequence goes on from JANIJG010022476.1 coordinate 16,528, forward strand.
TACACACATGAAAAAGTGTCAGGTATGCTTTGCACATGTTAGGTACGTTATATTCTTAGCTTTTGAAAGCAAGGTTACTTCCAAATTGCTAGAAAATGTGAAATAAAAAAAAAAAAAAGAGGCATATCTGCAAATAAAGATAATAGAAACAAAAATTGGTTAGGGTTTACCTTTAAAGATCATCTAGATCCAACTCCCCCTGCAATGGTCAGGGAAATCTTCAACTAGATCAGGTTCCTCAAAGCCTCATCTAACCTGGCCTTGAACACATCCATGGAGGGAGCATCCACAGCTTCTCTGGGCAACCTGTTCCAGTGTCTCTCTACCCTCAGAGTAAAAAATCTGTTTGTTGTATCCGATCTAAATCTACCTTCTTATTAGTTTATAATCATTATCCCTCGTCCTGTCACTAGATGCTCTGTTTAGTTAGTTTAGACTTTAAGTCAAAGTCTCTGTCTTTCTTTTAAGCCCCCTTTAAATTAAGGCCACCCTGAGGTCTCCCTGGAACCTTCTCTTCTCTAGACTAAACAATCCCAACTTTATCAGCCTTTCTTAGTAAGAGAGGTGTTCCATCCATCTGATCATTCTTGTGGCCCTCCCCTGAACCAACAAAACTCTCAGTTGCCTTTTATTCTCAAAGGTATAATTACCATTTTACATAAAATATCAAAATGTCATATTATCAGGTGACAACACTGTAACAGAAACAGACTACATAATTTACACTAGTTAACTGTACTGAATTTCATCATAGTTTTTCACCTTTGTTCTCAATATACTTCCTTCTCTCATTTTTCATCCTGAAATTGTTGACTTGGATTTTATGGTATCTGGGAAAGGCATTCATCTTTCTTTTTCTTCCTCCCACTCTTTTCTTTCTCACCTTTATTTCTTTACCTTCCAGCTTTTTATCTCCCACTTTTTTGTTCATGTTATGTCTGTCATTTATCAATTGCAAAATAATAACAAATGCATTACAGAATAGAGATTTGTGTCCCTGGCTTCCTATTGCACAGGTTTATGTTTCCACTTAAAGCACAAAATAATGTTCCTGAAGATTTATATAGCTTATGCATCACAAGAGAAGTCTGATTTTGCTGGCTGGTGATGCCAAGCTCAATTACTGATATCCTTTCACATAGATTGCTCTTCATAGACATTATACATGTCTAATGATGTCTACACTGTCATGAATAATACACTTAATCTCAATTTAAAGGATACTTGACCTCAGATTTGCCCTAATTATATTACATTACATTTTATATAGCACTTTAAATACCAAGCACTGAAAGACTGTTTAATTTTCAGAGGCTGTCTTTTCAGCACCATGCTACATTACTTCCTACCTTGGTGATGGCTAGGAATTGCTTGATTAGTGATTTCTACCTGAACTATGATCTTTTGTCTTCAAGTATTAAATATATTATCATGAACCCTCTCCTAGGACTGCAGGTATAAATGACTCTCAAAAACATCTATATGTAGATATCTGAATACTTATGTATAAATACAAATATTTGAAGTTACATGGTGAAATTCTGTTAATAATAAGTGATTGTGCGTATGGACAGTCTTGGAAATAGGCTAGGGTTCAATATAGAAAAAAATAAAGAAACAAACACCATTACTTCTGACTGTGAAAAACTATCTACTTGTGTACTGTGCAACATTTTTTTCCTGGGTAATTAGTCAGACTCCAGGCTACTTTGGACAGTGGCTTTTTTTTTTTTTTGCTATTCATTTGTACTTTAGTCCTGGTAAATTGTAAAGGCAACAATAGATTCATACAAGTTTCCTTATTCCTTCAAACACAAATTATGATCAAAAAGTTGATTACTTCTTGAAAAAAGAAAGCACCACAGATTAAATAATTTATTTCCCTCTTACCAGAAGCAGTTTCACTCATACACTTTATAACAAAAATAAATAAAGACTATAGATAATAAGATTGTTTAATTAGGCAGCATGAGGCATCTGAAAAATCATCTGATTTACTCTGTAAGGATTCTGACAGAATCCTTATCATAGTTTTGGAGTCATGTCCTCAGAATTGGGGCTAGGAATCCAAACACAAGTATCTGTCAAGAAATTATATGTAGTATATGCAGGACAACAAAGAGAGAGAAATATGGGCAAACACGGAGGAAAAGTTTAATAAAATTATAACAATTTAAGAGAAAAATTATGGAAGCCACGAGTGAGACCTGTATAACTTGGAAAAGTCACAGGAAAGAGAGAAAGATTGTCATATTCCATTCATAGTAGAGCAGTATCTCCTCTTCTGAGAAGATTTTAATGATCTTTCAGAAAAAGAATATAAAAGATGTCAAAACCCCTGAGACAGAAGAAAAAGTAATGGAGAAAACAGTATCAAACAGGAAATAATTTGAAAGTTAGTATAAAAACAAAATTAATAATCTAAGTGTTAAAATCTAAGAGTAGATTTTACTATTTTGCATATATTCCTGCAAATCCTACCTACATATATAGACAAGGGAAGAGAACTCAGGCATGAGGCCCAAGATGAAACCATGACATGGTACAAATATGTACTGTGGCAGATGTTGAAAGACTGGTCTGGACTATTCAAAAAACACTGGGAAGAGAACGTGAAGCTTCCTATTTTAAGAGAGAACCTAAGGTTGTATTTGCAGCTTTTTTTGCCTTTCATATTATTAACATTTCTTAAATAAATTTGGACTAGGAAGACATTTGCTGCAAAATATATTTTTTATTAATATAGTTCACTATAATGTCAAGGGAACTAGGCCCTATTTCAAGTCATAGCTTTACATATGTTGTAGTAGAGTAGGAGAAATAAAAGAACGCACTTGCTGACTCCCTAACAATTAAAATTTATGGAAAAAATACTTCATACTTATGTAATAATTGGTTTACTGAATCATACAAAACAAAAATGTTATGAGAAAATGGAACAAAACTTGTACAAAAATTTTAACTTAATGTAAGAACTAAACAACGGTGTATCACATAAAAGGGGACAAGACTACCTTGCAAAACTAATAAAAGAGAGCTTCTCTTTTTGAATTGAGCAGACCAATACAAATTATTTTTAAATTTAATTTATGACATTTTTCTCTAACCATCTTTTGACAAGTCCAGATAAGATCTTTTCAACAAATTACTTCTGCCTAATTTTCAAAAAGTTTTCAAGCAAACTATCACTCAGTGTCTCAGTATCCTCCACAAAACATTGTGCTTTTCCTTTCCTAAAAACTACAGTAAAAAATGATAACAGAACTTTCCTTCCTTGAGCTGTCAGGGATGTGTCATGGTAACTGAAATCCTAGTTTGACTGAAATATTACTACAATCATCATAATAATAAAATAATATTTTGTACATGAAGCTTATAGTAGAAATATCTAGGTCAATATTTTATCTTTACAATTTCAATGATGGGAAACAGTGTTAGAGAAACTTAACACTGAGTCACAGTACAATGAAATCAGACGCACTAACCAAAGAGCTACGAGTCAAAATTAGAATTGGGGTTAAAATACATTAAAACCTTGTTTTCAAAAAAAAAAAAAAAGTGGGGTAATATGTACACTGTTATCCATTTTGTTTATACGGACAGTATAATGTGCATGTCATTATTTGCATAACTGACATATTGTAAATCTAGTTTTACTGAAATATTCTCAAAGATACAATTTACAGAATAGCCAAGTTCCAGTTCTATTACAACAGATACACACCATTATCATTCTATGTTCAGATAAATCTTAAATCCAATGCATCTTTCTTAGAAACATTGTTCATTAATTTCCGAATAAAGTCTGTTCTGTACAGTTATGGGTCAAGCTTTCTAAAATGTTTATTTGTACCATATAACTCACTGACTGGCTAGCTGTCTATGTCTACCTCATGCACAGTGCTAAACTATAGAAGTTACTCTATCACCAAATGACCCCTCCCCAGCAGAGACAGGGGATCAGAAAAAGGAGAGAAGACCGCAGCTTGAAATGAAAACAACATAATGAAACAACCAAACTAATACCAATGTCATTATAAAGTATGCAAAGGTATATTCAGCCCAGTAAATGAACAGCAGTCACAATAAATGGGAAAGCAGTCCTCGGAAGCAGGAGAAGGAAGGGTAGAATCAGGGTCAAGAGGAGCCCAAGCAGGAAGCCTCCTATCCTCAGCAAACTTCCTCCTTTATGAGCATGACATTTATGGGATGGGATACACCTCTGAGCTAATTCATAATGGGCTGCATACCATGGCTGGCCTATGATTCTATCCCAGAGAAACTGGGACAACAGCTACAACTTCAATATTTAGATACATAAGAACGTAGTTACACTTCTCATTCCTTAACACTTCAATATGGCTAAAGCACCCTAATTTATTTCAGTCATTAGCCATTTCTTACCTTCAAATTACCTCTGTGGTACCTTCGTGCTGTGCTGACATGAGTATGTGAACAACTTCACAAATTTAACTGGGACAGGGATTTGTCTTGAAAAATAACACAGCAAAATACAATTAGCCTCCACAGAATTTTTCTGTTTCTTGCTTTGGGTAATTTACAGTCAGTTCCATGCTATCAAGCCTGAGAAATCCCAAAATACCATATAGTACAAGCATTAGAGAAGGTTTATGTGTAACATGAGCCCATGTTTCCTCAGACAAATAAAGGATTTGAATTTATATCCTCTATGTTCCAGCTAAATAATCTTTTCTTTCATAGAGTAGGTGATGATACGTATGAATTCCTCTCAGAATCTTCCTTCTAAATGATTTTTCTCTATCTGTTTGCTTTGTTTTGTTTACTGAAACCCTGACTTTAAGGTTTCTCTGGAGAAAAGAGTTTATGCCAACCCCAAAATAACCTCTTTTCCTATTGACATAATAATAACAACAGCATTCTCAAACTATTTAGCTCTCCCAAATGCAAATAGTTTGTTGTTTTGGTTTCGGTAATTGCTATGTATAATATGTAGTCATATTGGATCAATTTGATTGTTGTTGTCTGGCCGCTCAGAATTGCCCTCAGTGATAAGTGTAAAGATGTGCTGTAATTATTCCATCAGTAATCTTTACTGGTTAATGATTCTGAGTATTTTAAGGTGTAACAGGGAAACAGACTGATTGCTGAAATTCTATATTCCTGTGGTAAGACCACAGTTAAAACTAAAGCTTCTTACATTCAAATGCTTATTCTGTTGGTGTTTATATAAAAAGTAAACAAGCTTTGATTCCCTCATTATTTTAAATAGTTTTGTCTCCATAGTAAGATAAGCCGCGCCCAGCTATAAGCAAACTATTTTGCCTCTGAGTGAATGAAAAGAGCAACTAGGCAAAAAAGTAAACAGAAAGTAATGTAGAAAGCTCAGCCTGACCACTAATTCATTCTTCAAGGACACATCCACCCCTGTTTCATATCAGGTTCACATGCAGTAGAAAAATATCCTTTTTCTTACCAGTATATGCATAAAATCAGTCTGAAGATTCATATGTGCCATGTTAGAAGTTGCTGGATTTTGCAGCCTGATGAAGGCAAGGCTGCTGTGGCTCCGTGTTCCCAGACTTCAGTCTGTAGTAAGGCTGAGCACGCACTCCCCAGCAGCAAGACACACACCCTGCACACATATGGCCAGCTTCAGAGTTAACACAGAGATCAGTACTTTACCAGCATTCTGGTTTGTTTAGGGTCACCTGTCCTGGCCACTCCTCCCCTCAGGTGAGGCCTTTTATTTTCTCCACTCCCAATGTGGCACACAAGATCCAGCAGTGATGTTGGTCTGCATACTAATCCTTGGTAGTAACTCTAAACATGGGGTGTTATCACTGCTAGAAGCAGGTGTTGTCTGCAAAACATGCTGTTAACCTCATGAAGTGCAGTTGGTTAGAAAAGACTATGCTGAAAAGAATTAGTTCTGTTCTAACTCAATCCAGGATACTCTGCTACATTAGCCGTAAGGCATAATATTGGGACAAGACAGAATACTGGATTTTGAAACAATGTCTACAAGTTTGATTTAATATTTTTGATATGAACTTATTGAAAGCAGCGTGAATATTCAGAATATTTGAAGACTACATTTTATTTTTGAAAGATAGATATTTTTTTCTGCATTGCTCTCCACAACCCTTAATCTATTTCTCAAAAGTATTTTATTGAGTTGCTATTAGCTAAAAATAATATAATAAAAAATGTTAATAAGGAAATGCCAGATAATGTCCTCAAAAATTTAAGTAAGAATGTCTTGAAAAGCAATAGTAAAAAGTGTAAAAAACCAGGTGTTTTGCAATGTTAACATTTTTCAGTGAAAGGGTATCTTGAAAAAAATTATTGGTTTTAAATTTTTGGTTTACATCATTTTTCATCATATATGAATTTTAATTATGTGTATTCATTAGGATATATCAGATTATGTTAAAATAAATTCTAATAATTTTAAAATTATCATTCTGATTTTAATGTACTCACCAGAAAAAAAAATGCTACATATTAAACCTACTGTAGATTTCTGAAGAAAAGAGTTGCTCAAAAACTAGAATATAGATATATGTCCTCTAGACAGTTTGAATGCTACTGTATTTTGATATAAATGTGAAATAAATACTGCATCGACTTCTTACTGAAATCACTGAATGCACTCATGAGTCATTGCTTTATGAAACAACTTTCCGAGAATGAAAGCAACTTAACATTAATGTACTGCAAAAACATGGGAATCTTCCAGATCATCTTTCCAAGCCATCAAAGGCTTAATTTGTTGGTAATAAAAATAGTCAAGAATGACAAATACAATGTTTTCCCATCTTTATAAAGAACTTTAAATGAAATTAAAACTGAAACAGAACTGAGCGCTTGATAGTCTGATACACTTTATTTTCCTCAATGTTCTAGCCCAGTGGATTGTTAGGACATAAACAGATTGGGAAATATATTTAAGATGTGAACAAAAATACAAAGCATGCAATAAAGAGAAGTATTTCTTATATGATTACCTGACTATTTGAAGATTAGATCTACAGGTACAGGAAAGATCTGGGGACCTAGAGAGACCAGCTTACTGTAGCTATGTACTGAAGATTGTTTTGCTTTCACTTCAGTGCTCCCCAGCCCTGTAGGGTCAGTCTAGGTTGCATTTCCCTTGAAAATGTAAAAATGGTTATGTGGACAGTAAAGGAGCCAGTACATCCCCTAAGGGAAGTGTTAGGGAACCGACAGCGCCAGGCACATTGGACAGTGCCCTGGTTTGTGTTGACTCAGCTTTAGATACACATTTTAGGAAACAGTGGTTGTCTCCCTAATGGTGTCTCTCTTTCCATCAGTCCTGGGCATATGATTTCATTAGATATGTAACTTCTACATAATCTAACTTTTAAGTGAGCTGAATACTGCCTTTAAGCTAAGCCACTACAAAACATTTTAAGACAAGCTTTCTTAACAAACAGAGATTTATGCAGATATATTCTTGAGATGTTAGGAGTCCTCTGCAGTGGATTGTATCAAGTTTCTGGGTCTGAAAAGATCCATCAATATTGTATCATACTGCCAATATTCATCAAAAGATTAAGAGGCTCTGAGGAAACATATTAACATGTTTTACAATGCTAACAGCTATTGCATATGTATAATGTAATATATGACTACTCTGGATTAATACACAGTATTGCAGAAAACTTGACTACCCAGTGAGAAGTAAAAACAACAGATGTAGAGAATTAATTTAGTCACTGAACTGCAGAACATGGGAATTTAAATCCAGCTTCAGCTGAAAGATCTCCAAAACCTTAAGTACCTATTAACTATGGATTTAATACTTATGCTAACATAATATATTTTTCTAAGTAGGACAATTTTTTTTTTCTCTGTGTAAAGTATAACTTGATACTGATGGAACACTGTGGCTTTATGGAACATATGAAATTTTAATGACAAAAACATGATTCACAAATTAGGCATCTATGCAGATGTACATTACTTATGCATTGAATTATTTCTGTGTAACACAGAAAGGACAAGCAGGTCCTTTTGACCCAAATTTGACTTAGATTTTGCTGTTTTAGCCATGACCTAATTTAGAGCTGTCTCAGGCATGTTTATAAAATACTCACCATTTAGACCATATGGTGCCATCAGAGGCACACAGAGTTATTTGAACCTTTCCAAGATTAGATTTCAAACTTCTCATAGTGTTAAAACTAAAACCTAACTTTTGATTTTAGTAAATACTACACAACATACATGTAATCCTAAAAGCTTCTCTGTAAAAAATATCCATCTCTTTCTGGTCTTTATAAATAGCACTGTTCATGGAAACAATAGAATGCTGCTTCTTAATTTACATCTGTCCTGGTCTTGGCTGGGATAATTTTCTTCCTAGTAGGTACAGTGCTGTGGTTTGGGTTTAGTGTGATAACAATATTAATAACACACTGATGTTTTAGTTGTTGCTAAGTAATGCTTATCCTGAGTTAAGGACTTTTCAGTTTCCCATGCTCTGACAGCAAGCAGGAGCACAAGAAGCTGCAAGGGAGAATGAAAGCTGACCTGAACTAACCAAAGGGAAATTCCATATCATAAAACAACATGCTCAGCAGAGAAACTGGGAGCAGCTGGTTGAGAAGGGGGATCACTGCTCTAGCATCAGTCAACAGGTGCTGAGCAATTGTATTGTACATCACTTGTCTTTCTTGGTGTTTATTTCTCCCTTTATTTCCTTTTAATTACAACTATTTTTGGTATAATATTTTAATATTATATTATTAATATTTATTATCTTTCGGTTATTAAACTGTTCTTATCTCAATCCATGAGTCTTACCTTTTTTTTTCCTGTTCTTCTCCCCATCCCACTGAGTGTAGGGAGGAGTCAGCAAGCAGCTGCATGGTGCTTAATTGATGGCTGGGGTTAAACCATGAGAATGTCTGTGTAATTAACTATACATATAACTAACTATCTAATTATGTCTTTGACATAGGAATCACCTGAAAATACTGAATGACACATTGTCTTTAATCAACAATTAGATGTATTTACAAAAACTCCAGCAATGTAATTCTGGATGCACTAAACTGCAAATAATCCTACTGATGCTAAAATTGTTAGCTACATAAATGAATAGACAAATAAATCTGGAAGTCAAAATATAAGCACATATTCTAAAATAAATTTACATTCACAAAAGAACACAAAATCACAGACTTGGCAGGAATCCCAAGAAATATTTCAACATGTCTTCAGTAGAAATGTGTCATGTGAGCCAAAGTAGTTAAGCATCTTGATGCATTGTAAATATCCCTGCTTATGTAATTCTTTTGATAAATCAACTTTTCTCTGGTATGTAGAACAGGTCTCTTTATACAGAAGGCAAACAGTATGTCCTGATTTCATGGAGTCAGAATCCTACGCCTGTCATGATCTGCAGGCTGTTAGCAATTTGGAGTCAGAAAGGGCAGCTGATCTGAGTTTGCTGAAATTGCCTTCTGCTCCACCTCTTCCTTCTTCTCCCCATCCTTGGAGGGGCTTGATTACCATTCTGCTCCCGAGTATTGCTTTCCTGGGCATTTTGACTGCTGTACATTCACTGGGCTGAGTATAATTTTGCATGTTTTATACTGGTACAGGCATTAGTTTTGCTGTTTCATTAAATCTGTTTTCATTTCAAGCTGTGGGTGTCTTCTCTTTTTGTCAATCCCCTTTCTCATCAGGAGAGGGCTCATTGGGTGATAGAATCATAGAATCATTTGGCTGGGAAAAGACCCTTAAAATCATTGATTCCAATCATTAACTCTACGAAGTCCATCACTAAGCCATATCCCCAAGCACCACATCTATATGGTGATAGAGCAACTGTCACAGTTTAGCCCCAGATACAGGCTTAATGTAGACAAAGTATAAAAAAATTTAATTTCTACTGTGAAATTAACATTCACATTTTTCTTATATTTAAAATTTCTAACTCAAGCTGGTAACTGAGATCAAGGAGAAAAAAAAAGGCCCTCTCATTTTTTGATCTTCCTTAGGAATATATGATATGTGTGATGATATTCCATTGGGTGAACAAGACTTGCAAGAATTGTCTTGGAGCCTTCTGAACTTTCAACATCTCTGCTAATACTTTTGGGATGAGAGAAGTCTAAGCAAGGCCAACTGTGACTGCTATGATCTTGTAATAATTTGGCTACATACATACTCATTTAAAATTTATTGTTAATTGTCTCTGCACAACAATATTGTTCAAGACATCTGTATATTACAAATACACTGTAGCACTAAAATATAGTACTATAGTACAATATGTGTAGAGGAATATTGTTGCTGTGCTCTTAATATCTAATTAATTTATAACTGTGTTTTGGTATGACTTACACCTTAGTTTTCCAGTTGTAACAGTTTTGCATATAGCTTGCAAGACAAATCCTTATTCCACAAAGACTTAGCAGTAGTAACAGCCGCTGATTTTAAATGAAAAACACATTGTATGTGGCAACAGTGTCATATATGCACTTCTTGGAGACATTGGAAAATAATTTTTCATTACTTGTTTACTGATCATCTTGAGCAGTGATGTCAGTATCCTCAGAGAAGTAACAAGATGGTTCTTTTTCCTTGGTATAGAAACATGCTTGTTCTTGCAGGACTAGAGGATAGCTTCCCAAGCAATACATCCAACCTTGTAGAAATGACATATACTCAGATATTTGCTACCTCAATCATAAATGCCCACTCCAAGAAAGCACCCCTCCTGAAGGGTCTACCCAGGAACAAAAAGTACAGGGCTTTTCTTTGGTATTTTTCAAACCTGTTAAAATTAAAAAAAATGAAGCAAACAAATATGCTAATGCAGCCCCTAGTTCTGCAATTAAATTTAGGCACTATCTTGCTACAGTAATTTCATTCTCCTAGCTGACATTTTATTCACTTAGTCACAATTACACTGCAGGAAAATTGTAACTATGCTAATATAACTCATAATAGAAAAATGGAGAGCATCAGACATTTCCACTTATTAACAATCCACAGTTTGGGTTTTTTCCCCATAATGTTAAGTGCAAAATCTTTAATTCCTAAATTATATATTAATATTTGCAACATGGCACACTTGTATATTGAAATCGATAGAAAATAAGAATAATAAACAATGCTAGGAAACCTGACCCTTCAAGAGTCCTTTTCTACATAGGATCCAACAACATTTTCGGCTCTTAATATATAATTTTTTCTGCATATCATTACCAATTTTTCTTCCAGAATGATCTTCAGAGGCAGCAGAGTACTGTTTTTATTCTCTTGATCCAAACCAACTAAAATAAATATAATGCTAGATGGGGGGGGGGGGGAAGCAACATACACCCAAAAGAAACCTTGTAATTTGAAGAGGATTGTGGGTGGCAAGGTTTTTTTGTTTGGTCTGGCTTTTTTTTCATGTAAAATACCAGTTCATCCCTCTTTATTTAGATTGCCTTCACCTAAACCCTCTGGCAATTCAAAAATACGTCAGCCATTACAGATTTTCTGTGCAAACCTTTAGATGACCTACTCACAATCCATAAAACTATAATGACTCTTAAGAATGTGGACTCCTTTCTTCTCCTCATCACATTACATATCTACTTCTTAGTGCCAAAACAGTGTTTTCAACACTTCAATAAATGACCTGGTTGCTGGGCTCCCACAGCTCCTACTGAAGTCAAGGTTAGTTACATTTTACATTGTCCTATTTCTTTCTTCAATACATTTACATGACAAAGCTACAACTTTATGATCATTAATAACAGTTACAACTGTGCAAGCTAACATAATTACACTAAAATTGTGTGCTTCAGGGCATAAAATGATAATCTGTGGGAGTCAGGAAAGAACTTTTGTTCTCCCATTATGACATTAAACAATGGACAGGTGCTTTGTGGTGGCTTTTGCTATTATTTAAAGCATCAAGTACAGGCAGTGGCTTATGGAAGCAGAATGCCAGTCAGTTTAATAATGGCAATAATAGAGCATTACCTCTTTTATATTCTCATAAAATCTCACCCATTATGTCTCTTATTGTGACAAATAATATTGATACAATGATGAACACATAGGTCATTTTTATTTAGTAGTTCCATTGCTAGAAGTGTACTCCTTGGTGTTTCCACCTGTCATTTGTCAATATATTTTTGTTTTTCTAAGTAAAAGCCCTGTGACTGATTCTGGAAGCAAATCTTAAAGTGAAATGTTGCTAGGAAGTAATGGAAGTAAGACTATTAACTAAGTGTACATGATTCCAAACTGACCCCCAAAAATGTGCTCCAAAGCTATGTTTTCCCATATTCCAGTTCCCTTAGTTCAGAGGAAAAGAAAGAGCAAGAAACAAAAGAAAATAGTCTAATAAAAATAATGTAAAATTGACTACAGAAACCATGGCAAAATGAGAAAATAACATGATAAACATAATCTAAATTAATTTCTTCAATTCCTTGGATTATCTATTGCCAGTGAGGACTGGCTATTTATTAATTCCTTTTATTCTAAAAGAAAAAATTTATCTTACACTGTGGATACTGGAGAAAACAAAACAAAACATGTTTAATTGATAAATGGATTGATTTGTGTTATTTCTCAATTCATTATACTACAATATACTCCACAGTTCTGCCAGATGGTCAGTGAAATCAAGGTCACATAGGTAGACTTTCCTCTTAGATCTGACATCATTGACTTGAATCCCCAGCCAGAATTTTTCAGATCACAAACTACAGTCTCCTGGTACCCTGAGTAGTAGTTAATTCTCCCCACATCTCTCCTTTGGGATAAATGCCTAATTGTCTCCATTAATTACAGATGAATCAGAGGGAGATTAAAATCACTAGGCTACAGTTAGCCTTCAGGAGTATTTCCTCAGATTCTTAACTTTGCTGTCAACTCCCTGAAAGGAGGTTGTAGTGAGGTGGGTGCAGAATCTTCTCTCAAGTAAATAGCAACAGGACGAGAGGAAATGGCCTGAAGTTGCATCAGGGGAGGCTTAGACTGGATATTAGGAAGAATGTTTTTACTTAAAGAGGAGTCAGGCACTGGAATGGGCTGCCCAGAGATGTGGTGGAGTCACCATCCCTGGAAGGCATTCAAAAAACATGTAGATGAGGCACTTCAGGACATGATCTATTGGGATGCTGATGTCGTTTGTTCGTTTGGTTTTTTTGTTTTTGCTTTTGCTTGTGAGGTTTTGTTTGTTTGGCTTGGTTGTTGTTATTGTTGTTGACAGTTGGACATGGTGATCTTAGAGGTCTTTTCTAACCATGACAATTCTGTGATTCTGTAAAGCCAAGTGCAGTGTATTCTGATTCTGTATATGAAACAAGGAAATCTTCATTATTAAAAAATTAAACACTTCATTATTGGATGTGGATCCATGATAAATAAAATGGTTGTAGTATCTTGGAGAGGGAGAAGATCAGGAAACTGTTACCTTGGCTCCCCAGTAGCTGACAAGAATATCTAGTAGATAAAGAGTCCAGTGCCAGATCATTTACCTCTCTCCCATCCAGAAAATTGTTCTCATATCACAGTTTGATAGTCAGTTCTCAAATGAGGAATATATTCATCCAACCTGTCTCAGGTCTCTCTATAAGTGTTACCTATTGCCATCATCATTCTCTGTCTTCAATGTGTTATAATTTCAATTTCATGTAATGCTTGAAAGAAAACGTATAATGATTATTTGCTTAATTTCACTGACCTATCTAAGCACCCAGATCCCAAATTTCTGTGATATGTTAGCTGTATCGTTGCTATCAAGGTTATCTCTTAACAGCCCTTTACAATCCTCTTTTTATTATTTTTAACTTCAAATCAGGCTGCCTACATTAAAAATACAAGTTTGTTAAAAGCAATAGTGCTTTGGATGTTGGGAGGAATTCCTGGTCAAAAACCTTCACAAAAGGAGCTTGCTTGCTAGTCCTATGTTATATTCTTCTCACATAAATAGAGGACAGGGTTTCTTTCTCTCTGGAGCTCTGTCCATCTGTGTTCTTCACTAAATGAATTAGGCAAACAAAAACAGTCTGGGCCATTGTTCCAGTGGACCCACAGATGGAAATCCTCTTCCTGTTCTTTAAAACTTGAGAACATGGATATAATTAAATAACAAACTTGTACACTCAAATATCCATAACAGAAATAGTCAAAAAAAAAAAAAAAAAAAAAAAAAAAAAAGAAAGCCAATAGAAATTCCTGAAATGGTAAAATAAAACAAAAAAACCTCACACGAAAAAAAAAAA
>JANIJG010022476.1:53572-66725 GCA_024611175.1 Megaceryle torquata
GATAACACCCCATGGTTAGAGTTACTACCAAGGATTGGTGTGCAGACCAAGGCCACTGCTGGATCTTGTGTGCCACGCTGTGGGGTGCAGAAAGTAAAAGGCTGCATCTGTGGGGAGGAGTGGACAGGACAGGTGACCCTACAGTGACCAATGAGGTATTCCAGCCTATATATGTCATATTCAGTATAAAGCTGAGGGATCACGGGGGTCAAGCTCTCTTCTTCAATAGTTAGAGCCCCAGGAGGAGTCTGTCCATTCTGCCTTTGATCCCAATCCATGTGTTCCAGAATCCAGTTCCAGAATCCAGCTCCTGAAACCAGTTCCCATCTGCTTCTGAGTCCAGTCTGGGACTTTCCTGGTGCCTACTCACAGCATCAGTGTTGAGGGTGATGTAATCGCCATTGGAGGAAGGGGGGGCTGGTCTATATTTGAATAGATTCCATTTTATTATTATTTTCATGAAAGCTTTTTTACCTTTCTAATAAGTCTCTCTCCCTTATTCTCTTTCTCTTCCCCTTTGGGAAGGGAGAGCAGTTAACAGAGAGTACCTATAATTCATGTAGTGGCTGGCCTAGTGCTAGACCTCAACACACTGTTCATTAGATTTGTTTCAAAGTCACAACTTTCATTGACTTGTCCTATTACTTTTTTATATATTGAGCACACTGCTTAACCCTTTTTTTCTTCACTGAAAAAATAATATTCCTGTCTACAAATAAAAATTATAACAATAACATAGAGAAAAATCACCTTTTATTTGGATTGTAGTTTGTTTTGGTTTGGTTTTCTTTTTTACTGTGATTCCTATAAATTTAATAACTTCTTTGTGGTATATATGAATATATTTATAAAATAACGTGTTATGATATATCTGCTAACTCTAATTCTAAATGCATGCCTGCAAGCTTCTGCAAACTTTTGCTTGAAACATACTCTTTATCAGAACAATATTTTTTTATTAGGGAACAGAGTCCTGGAGGAACAGAGCTGAAAGAAAAACCTGCCTTTTAGGGGTAAAACATCAATAAATAGTCTCTACTGTAAAATATTAATTGTTCAGACAACAGAAGAGACTTTTAAAGAAAAAAGAAAGAAAAACTGAATCTAAAATACTGTTTTATATACAGTTGGACAGTTATTCTTGTAACCCTGGTGTGATAGCCTTCAGGACTTTAAGACAATCTTACTAGATTATATGATAGAATTTTGTATGCAAACCGACTAAACTGATAATCTATCTAACATGAATTCCCCATTCCAGTGAAACAGATTTCAACACTTTTTAAGGAAACTGAAAGATATACTTTTGCAAAAACTTTGACAGCAAAATTTATTCTTATTTCAGCAGAAGTTCCATGGATTGAATATTTTAGATTATGTCCTAAAAGCCAGATTAAAGATCCAATAGCTTTTACTTACTCCAGTAGCTTTTTTCAGGATAATATCTTTATCAAACTATATCTAATGCAGAGAAGCTCTTTTCATGGGGGTCTGTAAAAACAGATTGTTTCCTCTTCTAGTTGGATTTTCATTTGCATGAAAAAAAAAAAAGTATCTTTGATTAGGAGCATTTACGGTTTATTTTTTACCACAGCCTTCTGTGAAATCATAATCATTTTCATAGAAATTATTTGTGATATCACAAACAGAAGATTGTTAATTCAAGTAGAGATGATGAGCTGTTAAGAACCTGTTTTCATTCAAGATTCTTGGCCATATGAAAAATTAAAAAAATGGGTTATATAAAACTGCACAGCATCAGTAGATACGGTATTGAGAGTATTGAAGACCAATGTTTATCTGCAAAGCAGGTGTCATTACTTTTAGCTTCTCACACACAGAAATACCAGTAGGTGTTTCAACCTTGCTTTAGAGGAAACACATCTGAGACAGTGTGAGAAGGTTGTTGATTTTCTTTGTTCACCAAGAAAGCATGACACACAGGCCAATTACTGTAGGATAATGACATAGCTTCTTCTGAACATTTGATGAATCACTATATAGCTTGAGAAAAGAAAAGCTAATATAATTTATTGTGAGAGATATATCAAAACACTTTTATTTAGAAATTCTAATTTGCTATAGTACAGATGCATCTTATCACTCTTTAGAGAATGCTTTGTTTATAAACAATACACACATTTTATAGACTTAAAAAAACACAGTCTTTTCATCTTCCTTCATACATTGTTATCAACCACCTTAAATGTAAATGGGATATTTATTTTTTTAACAACTCATCTGTTCAGCCTGAATTTGTAATCATCTGTGGTATAGAGTTTTGAATTAACCTACACATTTTGCACTATTGAAAAATATTTTCATTGTAGTACCTGGATTCTGGAATTTTGACCCCACTTTCATCAAACATTTTGTTTAATTTTATTAACCCTTCAGGTTATCTTGTAAGACAAAGATGTTTCCAGAAACTTTCAAGTAGAACAGTGGATTTAAATGAATTATGTTAGCAAAGGTCTCAAAGGATATCATAGTGCATCAAATATTATCATCCATGAATCTTAACACTATTTTCACATAAACAGATCCTGTAACTAATTAAATAAGGACCTGCACTCATTTGTACTTGTTCGTCTGTACTCTGATTTTAAAAAACACTTATTCCCATCAGAATTACAGATCCACCACATTTCATAAAAGTGCTACTACCCATGGAGGGCCAAGCTGTAAAAGCCATAAAGTATGGAATATTTCCTGTTCATAGAAGCACACGGGCACACAATCAAAAGCAATCAATTTATGGCAGCTTTACAAGTCACTGTTCATCAGATGAGTTACAACAGACCATATGTGCACTTAGCTCACCCTAACTTGTGAGGTAAAATGCATTAGTTTAAACTAATTTCATGGTGGTATAAATGCTACCTTACCTTTTGGCAAGGTTAAGATGACATGTAGTCCATTGCAGTGATACAGCAGCTGTCTGCTATCCTGTTGGAAGGCTGTAATTCAGCCTGGATTGATCTAGATAAAGCTCTTAAACTATCAGCTTTGACATCTGTAAAAGGTAATTTATATTGATCTCAGTGATTGAAAATGATAAATTATATATTTCAAAAAATATCCATTACTTATTAAGAGTCAGCAAGAGGAAGCTTTACCATTTTCCACTTATTTAATTAATTTAATTGTATCGTTCCTTTATCAAAACTGTGTCTTTTATTTCTAATTTCACCAGATTTTATAATTTCAAGCTATGATTCTTCTTATACCTTTCTCTGTAAGATAAAAAAGCACAGTAAGTCACTTGAATTTTCTGTACATTAAGATGCTTATACATAATTTTTAGTTTCTTTGAAGACTGCCTTGATACATGTAATTCCTACAATATTTTTGAGATCGTCCTTCAAATCTGCATTTGTGATATACATCTTCAGGTCTCTTCATCATCATCAAGTATTTTTGATATGTTACTAAATGCTGGCTATAAACATCAACCTGCCTCAGTATCATTTTAAACACAGCTTTGCAGTGGAACATGAAGAGAGATATCTATGAATTGTTTTTCCAATATATGTGTAACTTGGAAGCTTTTCAAGAAATAAGGAACTTGACCACAGAATTACTTTTTCTTCCTGTCCTCATTTTTATTGTTTTCCTACTTTTGGAATAACAGGATCTTGTTATATGTTGTTTCAAAGTAGATTGTGAATACAGCTACTAGTGAAACTATATGAAACTATATCTTCCATTACTTTTACCTGTTGTAACTGGTACATCCAATATGAGTTATCAGACTCCATAATAATGTAAATAACAGCAGATATTAATCAGTCTAGGCACATTAATAAAACTGAGATTTTTTAGCTTGTCAGATTTATATTAAAATATTTTAACTTTCTTGTCTACTCCTATTTTCAGGACAGAATCCTACAATTAATCAGAATAAGCAGAATTTTATTGCTAAATTACTGTTACAAACAAAGGAGTCAGAATATAGACTTGTAAGCAATATTGCATTGTTCCTGAATGAGGTTTTATGAAATTCCTTCCAAACTGAAGAAAGCTTCATACTAATTTCTGCAGTAAACTGAACATTGTAAGGATGCACACAGCACATACAAATACAGTTCTAATTATAACCAAATTATCTGTGAGTTCAGAGAACTGCCTGTCTGAGGACTGTAACCAAAGAACAACTGCTGTTCTCTCCTGCAGCTGGCTTTTACAGGCAGTTAAAAGTCTTGTTAATCCTTGCTTAATCTCCTGTGTTTATTATGACCATGTCTCCTCTCAGTATGGTAGCAATGGACTGAGTATGCATAAATGGCATGCTAATTTTTTTCCACTGTACAATGTATACTTACATTCCACTCTGTAACTCTTCATATACTTAATAAAAGTGTACTCTGGCACATACTTAAGAAAAAGCATGTTAGGAGACATGAGATGTGGTCCTACAGCAAAAGAATAAGCATACTGCATGTAGATAACTTTTTCTTGCTTTGCTAAGATACAGTGAAGTCTAACATGAATTGTTTTGAGATAAATTCAGTACTTCATTATGACTTGGGTTTTTTCATTGCTCTATACACTGGACAATGACCAAAAAAAAAACAACTGAAGCATCAGAGTGCCATTTTATTGACTTGCGAGCTTTCAGAGCTCTATTGAATATTCAAAATGTAAATTATTTTATACTTTAAATATTTGATGTACCTGTAAGTTGCTTTATAATAAACAAAGTAAATTAGCTAGCAGAGTATCTAGAGTTTTGAAAACAAATTGCCATTTTTGGAAACAGCCTTGCCTTCTGAGTTTATGTATGTTATGTTATATATGTATCACTAGAGAAAGGCTCTTGTAAAACACTGTTTAAAAAAAAATCTTAAGTGTTTTTGAGTTATCACACTGAATAAATCAACCAAAAAAAAAAAAAATCAATGCACTTCTTACAAAATCCTGTGGTATTTTCAAGAAGTGTCAGAAAATACATAATTTTGTGATTATATAGAACAGCAGGATACCTAAATATTAATATAATCACATATCTTTGTATTAAACACTAAGATAACAGATCTCTAAGGATTCTACAGTGAAACTGATGACCTACAAGTAGGCATGAGCTATATGATATTATATGGATTAGAGGTTTTATTCAGAAATTAAGAGTTGTGGGTTGAAATTGTTTCTGGAATTGAGCTTGGAAAATCAAATCAAATAGCATTCAAACCACATAACATTCATGATATGCACTGGTTTCAACTGAAAGCTAAGCACGTACTTAAGGGTCAGATTGAGTTGAACAAGCCTACTTGATACAACACAAATGATACTTCACATCTATGACAGCACCTGATAGAATTCATCTTTTTGTAACACAGAGGAAAAATATAATACTGGAGCACTGACAATGATATTAACTGAAAACCATTTACAGATACTGTGAGGAATGGTTATGGAAGTTACATAAGAGTTCTTGCTTCAGCTTTCTGCAAAAATACATGCCTCAGAAAAAAGATCATTAGGTGTAAGCAAAGTAGAATCAATGGGACAATATGCTCTGCAGCAATATCAAGTCCTGTGTTTGGAAGAACTAACTCAGAAATAAAAAAAATAATAAAAAAAAAAAAATTAAATCAAAGATAGTGTTTTCTAAACAAAAAGAAACCATCTCAAATATTTTATAAATTTCTGTGCATTTAGAGGTCCTATAATTTTTTAGTCTTTCAAAATTTTATCAGTTGAGTGGGTCTTAGTAAAGAAAATATTTCCTAATATTATTGACCATACGAACATGGTATTTGGTTCTTTTGCATTAAAACTGTACAATGTGTTATTGGTACGAACTAATAACTTTTCTTAAAAGTTTGAGTCAGATTTTCACACAGTCCTTACACGTATAACAAACTGATTATCCAAACTACCCAGTGTTGAGGGGATGTTTAAAAGAGGTTCCCATTTAAATCACTTAAACCACTTGTCACAGAACCCTGATTTAAGACTCTGCTTGCCACAGAATGAGTGGAATGCACCTCACCCAAATGAAAGAAGCATTACAATTTATTGAGATAGAATAATGATTTGACAAAGCTTAATAAATTTGATAAAGCTTAGCAAAAGTCAACGATTAATCAAGGTTCAATTGGGTGTCAGTCACTACTTTACTTACTATAAACTGATTCAAAGCAATTGGATTACAATATTTGTGCAAATATATATATATCTATCTTTGTATATACACAATGAAAGTGACTTGCAGTTAGGCTACAGTCTGCAGACAGACAGTAATTTCCATTCATCAGCTTTACCAACAGTCAGTCAGTCGAGCCTCAGAGATGTCCCAGCTCAGAGGAAGATAATGAGTTATTCAGGAAACTGAGTCTCTTTATCTCTATAGTAGGTCCAGAGATCCTGGAGAGCTCCAAAGGGTCTTACTTTTAGGATCAGTATTTATATGATGGCAAGATGATTGACATTGGTCAGTTCTACGGCTAGTACATTTCCACTGCGGCCATTAATCTTGTCAGGCTAGCTTGGCTCTTCCCAACTGGGGCTGTGGTCTTTTGTTGGCACTTTCCCAAAGATTTCAGGAGTTATTGATACAGTTAGGGGGTCCTAGCTGTTCCAGCTTATTGACCCCACCTCTGGGTGGTGAAGGAGTCTGTTTAGTTTTGTGTTGGCTTGCAGAGTCAGAACATACCAAGCTCTCCCAGTTTCCTACACTGCGAAACTAAGCAGCGATGGCACTGGGTTTGCAAAGTGGCCTAGAAGTCAACCGTGACAAGAAGGGGGTTCAGCCTCACAGCATGGCCTACGAGTTAACCTCACAAAGTGTGGTAGAGGGGGGATGTACCACCATACCCAGAGATGAAGTAATAACAGTGAACAGGGAATAATTAAGTATATGAAGCATCATTTTATTCATCTGAACTGTTCAGCAAAGAGAAGGAAGAAAGAAAAGACATTCAGGATCATCAGGCTATTTAAACAAACAATCCACAAACACAGATTACAGGACATTTTTTCTCTGCAATTAACATTTCAACCTATTTTACTCAACAAATGTTTTCTTAACAGAGCTATTAACCTTAAAAAGGAGAAAATTATAGACATACTGATAGGTCTTTATACAGAGACTGTATATTGATTCAATTCACAGAACATGCTGCTAGCAAACAAGACACTCCAATGGTAGCTGGTTCCATGCTTGCCTTTTTTATTGCTACTGGAGGTTACCAGCTGTGACCTTTAATTACAGTACTTCTGCCTGGATTTCTGAAAAATTATTTATTTATTCAAAGGTTGTCCCTACTTTTATACTGACTTGCATCAGACTTATTACCTGTACAGATAATTTCCTCATGCAATAGAAGGATTCCTTTTAATTTGAACCTTATTGTCTGGTTTGCAATCCTTTAAACAAATAATAATTTATTATATTCTTTTTTAGAAGGCTGGTCTATTGATTTCATAAACTACTCTCTAAGAACTAACTAAGCAAGCCTTCAAGAAAGCAGGAAGTGTATTTCCCCATAGCCTTTTAAAAGAGCTGTTGAAATAAAAATGTTCCAACAGTAAAGAAGAAGATAATGTAATGGTTGAACAGAGATCCCTATTGAAGCAGTTTCTTGGTTCTCAAGAAAGAAAAGTTAATCTTCCTCTTGACTTCTCATGAAGTGGATGATTATGCATGTATATGTAATCTTGTGTACAATTTAATATATCGGATATCAAACAACACCTGACATATATGAATTACAGATTGAAGAAGAAAAATAAGTGGTTAGTTTCACATATGTAATGTGTCCAGGGAAATCAGATGTTTCTCAGTTTCATCTAAAGACTGAAAATATTTATTTTAGTGAAATCTGTATCATATTCACTAACTTTTGAAAAAAACCACAAGATATTATAAGGTAAACTTCAGTTAAACAAACCTTAATAAAAATAAATTTCCATTTCATTGAAGTCCTTATATTAGTAGTTCTATGATTTATGTCTGGTAATATTAAAGAATGTAATCTATCCTTTCCTTAGAATTATTCTGTCATGCTTCAGCTAACGATATTATGAGCCCCCAGTATAACTTTATTAGGTACCCATCTAGAAATATTTCCATATAAAAAATATTGATCCATCAAAAATGTACTCCTGGAACATAGAAGTTGACTGAGCTAGCCATATTCAGTATGCTAATTAATATTTTCATTCCTCTAACTTTGGGAATCTCTGTGTTTGTACTCTCTGGATAAAGAAAAAAGTCAGCATTTAAGCAGAGTCAGAAAAAATATACCAAGTGGATGTCAGAAATATTCAAAAGGCACCTTCAAGCTATTTAAAAGGACCATTTTATCTTACAAATTTTTGACGAATAATATTTTTAAGCTGAGCAACAAAAAACCAACATCTTTGCAACAGGAAGTCTTTGAGCTCCTAGCTGAAAGGTCTCGTTGAAGAAATATTTTGTAGTTAAAGAACTTGGGAACTCAGATGTTACTCCTTTTTAAACACTTTCCAAAGATGAAAGTATGTGCTTTGTAGTACCTACTAAAAAAAAAAATTTCACATGAGAAATTTATCAAATGAAAGAAAAGATGTTGGCTGCCCAACAAAAATCTTATAAATCTCCTGCATTTGGCAAGCCACAGGATATTACTGAAGAAACAATGTTTTACAAGAGAAATAAAATTCTTGAGTCTTCAAATAAAACCTGAAAAACTGCAAGCATAATTGAACATAATAATATTGCTTATTAGCTGAGAACTGACAATGTTCTTACCATCATATGGACCTAAAATTATTTCACTTCGTGCACGTAACATGGGGTAAATCCAACCTAAAAAGGAAAGAGAATGTGAACATTTCTCCTTAAAAGCTATTACTCTGCATTTTAGATGGCATGGTATACCATGTATTTTTGTATACAAAAAAATAGATGTCTTACATTCTTCTTGCAGTGTTCTTAAAAGAAGCAGGCACAAATAAATAATAATAAAATAAAACCTCTTGTACTTAAATAGCAATTTATTATCAATGATTAACTGGATCTTGAATAAATGTCTTCTCTCAAGGATATGTATATCTACAGCTAGGTATTTATGTATGTACATAAACAGAAACCTTAATAGGTCGACTTATAACTACACACCTGCTTGTGGTAACAGCCATTTTGCTATTCCAGACTATAAAGTTCTGTAGGCATATTTCAATGAATTTAGGTAACTCCTTGAGGATTGAGTGGAATTACTTGGAGAGGGCTGAGGGAGGAAGACTGAAGACAGAATAAGGCCAGCTCCTGGAATGACCACATTCAAAACTCATCTGATGGATAGAAATCCTGCCTTAGCCTTTGGGGAACAGATAACAGCACCTCAGGAGATGAGAAAAACCACTAACACCTGGAGGTGCTGGAGGCTATCAGGCCTTTTCAGCTGGATAGCAGTGGCAAGACCAAGGGAATGCCTTATTGAGGAGCATTTGAGGAGAGCTGCAGAGCTTGTCATCATCCCTGTGGAGCCAGGGATGGTAGACGTAAGAAATAGTAAGCAAAGGTGTCACAAGGGGTCCCAATGCTTTGTAGCACACACTGGTGTCCTGCTAGGCACAGAAAAGGTTCTTGCCTCTAAAGGCAATCAAGCTGGGGGCATTTTGCCACATCTCAGACATTGCTGAGATGGTTTCAGGTTGAGGGAGAACAGGGTTTGAGCATCTTCTGGAAGGCATCACCAGAAGAGACAAGGGACAAGGGGACAAAGGGACAAGGAGGCAGATCTTGCTCACATGTTTGGGGAACTGTCAATCATCAGCTCTGGGGTCAGGAAGGAATTTTCCCCTGCGTCAAACTGGCACTGGTCCCCAAGGTTTTTTTGCCTTTCTCTGCAGCATTCAGCACGGACACATGCCAAGCCTCCTTTGGTCCATTTGGTCTAGGTTCTTGACTACCACTCTTGTACCACCAAGGCACCACTCCTGCCCTGACTCTCTCTGGTTCTCTTTCCCATTGCAAGTTTCTAGTGGGAGTGATCTCTGGTCTTTCCTTGGCTCCATTTCACCGGGTATTCTTGCTTGTACAAAGCAACCTTTTCTTGGACAGGCACCAGGCTTGCTGCACCATTCAGAGCTGCCACATTTCAGCTCACTCTTATTGCAATACTAATGCAGGGCAGGCATGAGAGCACTTCTCATGCATCACTGGCCAAGAGGCACAGCAGAGTAAGTTTTTGAAGCAAAAAGTATGTTTGTCAGCAATATGTGGATATATGTTATACTTTTGAAAATATCTCACAGTACCACACACCTGATTGGTTGGTCCTGATCCTCATTCTTCAAGTTTACAATCTTCACTTGTGTTAATGCCTCTGAGCATTGTCTCTGAAACACATTCAGGAAAAAAAGGAAATAAAAACAACCTTGAAAGTGGTTTTGTTGCTGCAAAACACCTGGCATTTCAGGCAAATAACATTCACACTGATATTCAAGTCATGGTGAGTACAGAGAATAGAAGAATAGAATAGAATAGAATGGAATAGAATAGACTAGAATAAGAATAGAATAAAGTAAGTTACGCATGACAAGCTATGACTTAGGTCTAAGGGGTCCATCCAGGAGAACAGCTATCTGCCTGCAGTGCATCTCCCATGCCCATCCAAGAGACAAGGTCAGAGATAGGCACACCTACAACACAGCTCAGGCACAGACTGAAACATCCCTGTATCATCAACACTGTTTTCAACATAAATCCAAATCATAGCAGCATACTAGCTGCTGTGAAGAGCATTAACTAGCTGCTATGAAGAGCATTAACTCTATCCCAGCCAAAACCAGCACAAGGAATTAAATGGCTGCTTGTTAATAATATACCCTATGGCAGCGTATTCTGCCCCTGCTGCCCAATATTTCCTGTAACTCTGCTCAAGTGATAACTACCTGTGTCAGTCATAATGGAGGAGTCTGGTCGTGATGGCTGCATATGGCTCAAAATGGATTCAGGAGAGACAGATAATAATACAATAGCCAAGGGCTACTGTGAACAATTCACTCTACTAACCACAACGCTAGCCAATGTCTGACTCAAGCCAGATTTGGAATAAACTAACTTCTGTAGTCAGTATGTAAATATGACTAAGTCAATTATCTTACTCCACAGAATACCGGACATTCCGGGGCCCACTGAGTAATCCTGCATGGCAGTGGCCTGCAGGTCCAAATCTCCCCTTGAAAAGGGATGCTTCTCAAGGTTACTCCTCAAGGTTGCCACAACAGATTCTCAGTAAGTGTTTAATAGCATGCTGAACTTTGAAATCTTATCTAAGTGATATAAATGATTGATTGTACATGCATAATCTTCTAGACATAAATCACTGAACAGGTCTGGGCCTAGGACTGGAACAACCACACCTAGATTCCTCTCTGAGGAGTTTAAAGAGCAAGGACTTTCTGAATCTTGTGACTCAACAGGAGGGTCTCCCTGACAGTGTCTGTTCCTGTCCTCTATGCAGTAAATAATCAAGTGTACCTTGTCATCAAATCTTTTTAAACCACTGTTGCATTTACTATCAAACTTTGTGAAATCACTTTTTTTATACCAACGAACATATTGCTACTTCTCTCTCATAAGTGAAGGGCATCACTCCATCCACAACATCCTGTTGAAAATATAACTCACTAATATTTTGATGCTCTGAAAGTTTTTAGAATACTTTCTCTAATGAATTCCATTTCTACTAGTGTTAACAGTATTTAAAGTAAGAGCTTTATTTGAAAGACAAATGGTATTTCTACTTGTGTCTTCCTTCATCAGTTTTTCAGTGTTTTGTCAAGCCATTATAAATCATGCTGAACTTCTGTTGTCTGTGGCAGTCTCTGAGGACAAAACTAGTGAGAAACAGACCTATCAAGAAGCCAGAGAAAAAGCAGGTGAAAACACATTTTTGACCATTTTATTCGAGTTCCAATGCTGTCTTTGTGTTGTTGTGGAAGGAAAAATGCACATTCACTGTCCCCTCTGGAGCTCAATATATAGAAAACTTAATGATTCAGCAACAGTTGCTCTTTTTTGGCACATGCTGTCCTTGTATCAAATAGAGGTGTTAGACAGATTTTTAAAAAATTCACACTCCACAGTGAAACAAAACTCATAGTTCAAAATGTCCATGGCAATGAGAAACTCAGTATAAAATTAACTATGTGACATCCAGTAGTTCAGAGACTAAGAAGCTGGTGGGATGCACACAGGTCCAAAAGACACACCAGAATGAAAGAGAGCAAAGACCCAAACCTCAGATCATCTCTGAGCAAGTTAACAAAACATAATTAACCACTGTTGGATTTTTTTTTTGATTAGATGTGCATTAAAACTTTCCATTAATTCTTTCCCAAATAAATTTTTAGTGAAATCTGAACATTACAGATACTTTAGTTATTGTTTATCACAATTTTCTATTGAAAATCTGTCTCATTCATTCTCCTTTAATTTAAAATGAGAATTGGATGACCCTTCATTACAGATAAGTCTGTTATCTAATAGAGGTGTACAACTATTTCTTCAGTATATATGTCTACAATATAATTGCAGAAAGCAATTAAGAAAAATGGATTGTCATGATCAAGTTGTGTTAGTATAACATGACATACAGAAGGGTTTCAAGGAAATGTTCACCTTTATGATGTGTTAGATACGCTTTAAGTGTTAGATACACTTCAAATCCATGTACCTTCTCTGGAAAAATGAGTTTAAAATTGATGTTTTCTTTGGTAAACAGAATAATGCATTAAAAGGTTCAGTGAGTTTATAAACACAGTGTTCAAGCTGAGATTATAGCAGTGAGGTTGGCAGAGTCTGTCTACATTTTTCATTAGATGTGTACTTAGCCATAATAATTTGTATTCCTCTCTACTTAAATGCAGCAGTTAGGACTCTAACAAGTGCTTATACATTAGTATTAAAATATCGTAGAACATGCTACTGTATTTTAGCACATGCTACTATATTTTGCTGTTGCTTTATACAAGAATGTGTATATTTATAACAAGGGGAATTCATCTAGTGCTTGTACTTGAAGATTAATTCATTTAACACATACTATATATTATAAAATTATTTATATATTTATTACATTAATACTATCATGAATGACACAGAATGACAGTGTATTAATTATTTTGAAAGTCCTTTAAAATACTTACTAGAGAG
>JANIJG010022476.1:66825-76894 GCA_024611175.1 Megaceryle torquata
TTGTCTGTTTCCATAAGGTTATAGAAGGAAATGAGTGGAAATTGCGGGAATTAAACAAACAGCATTTTTTTTTACTAGAGAAAAACCTTTTTCAAACTTTTTTTTTTTTTAAACATGATTATATATAATATGGAAAAGACCAGCTAGTTAGGGTCAAGCT
Organism: Megaceryle torquata; assembly: GCA_024611175.1. NCBI lineage: Eukaryota > Metazoa > Chordata > Aves > Coraciiformes > Cerylidae > Megaceryle > Megaceryle torquata. The sequence goes on from JANIJG010022476.1 coordinate 66,986, forward strand.
TCTTTGACTCTGCTGGGAGCATATTGATTTATACTGTTCTCTAGCAAAGTATCTTAACTGAATTAGTATAATACCATCACAATTTAATGATGTTGTTTCTTTTTCTCCTTTGAAACCTCGCAATAAGTATTAACTATGAGTTGATTATTGATATATATTTGGTATGAGGATGCTACAGGACAATATATGTACCCATTGTAAAAGAAATCTTATTGTCATCTCAGATTGAAGTTTGTCAATTAAGAAAGAGAATTAAAAAAACCAGGATACTATCACTTTCTATTAGTTATTGAAGAATAACTTTGCATTGATCAACTGAACAGTGAAATCACACTTGCAAATAGTAAATTAATCCTTTATATAGAAAATACTAAAATACACAAGCCATACAGTATGAATTCTATGATATCAAAGAAGGTTTGAGCATAATTTACTAGTCCTTAGGAAGCATCTTTAATTCTCTGTACACATTTTGCCCCATTGAAATTTTGCCTGATGTGTAATACATTTTCATTTTGACAATTTTTCACAAAAATGTAATTTTTATTTCCTTTTTAGATATAACTGAGTTACTGTGCACAAAAATTTATTAATTTTTCACCTGTGTTTTAAGACTCCTAAACATCATAACTTACTCCGGAAATGCCAGCTGAATTCTCAGTCTGTAATATAGCTGAGTGAACACTACTGTCACGCTACTGTGAGTGAACACATATGTCATTGTTTCTACAGCTTTTATTTCTTACACATATGCTCTAGTAAATTATTTAGTAATAGCCATCTCATATTAAAATCTACAGTTAAGAACTGCAAGTACTCAATAATTTGATTTTTTTACTACATATAAATGTTTTTAGTATTTTGCTGTTTTAGAAAGCTCTCCCTAATGACCTTCAATCTCACACTTGAGAAGAAAAGATGTGTAACTCTCAAGCTTTACAATGCTGGCTTCAGGCTTCTAAAGCAGAAGACTTTTCCTGACATCAGTTTTGAAAGTTCTTTTACTTTTTTTCCTGTTCTCCTTTAAACCATTTGAAAAGAATTTAGCACTGATGAAAAGACACATTATGATAGTAATGGAAAGTGAGTTTCTTCTATGCTTTGAGCAAGTATACAAATACAACTAAAAATAGTGTAAATTTTAAAGAAATTAATTTACCCAGTGAACTCATTTCATATATCAGTGTTTAATGACCTAAATGATGTTCATTTAAAGTTTTCTCTTTCTTCTTTCATTTCTTTCTTTCTTTTTTTTTCTTTTTCTTTTTTTTTTTTTTCCCCTAAGTATGGAAGGAAAAAGTTCCCTTGTTAATTAGACTCTACAGGTCCTACCATTTATGCATCTAACAACATCTACTTCAAACCCACTGAGGAATTTATGGTCCCTTGGAATTTGTCCTTTTAATTTTCTGCTAAACCAATCATCATACATGCTAGATTCACACCAGTAGACTTCCAGAAATGCTGATAATATTTGCAACTAGTCCAAAAACTCAAGAAAATGTCTATCTTTGTTTCTTCTTTCCTGTCCTAACCCAGAAAAGCAAGTTCTGCATTTTTCTTGCTGTGGTCTATCTACTTTTTGCTGAGCATCACATCAGACACAAAAGGCTTTGTATGGATTCATTAAGGGCCAAAAGGTGTTTCAGTTCCAGATTGGAGGGTAAGAAATCATTGTGGAGAGATACAACAAAGCGGTGAAATAATCATTCTTCACTCTTCAAAGTGAGACAGAGCCAGTCCATGATTACAATCTGTGGCCCTAAAGTTGAAACACAGGATAGATATACCCTAAACTGCATCCCTAACATAACCTCCTCAATGCTGTTCCCATAATCACGGCAAAAATTAATTAATTCCTTTCTCAAAGGCACATAAGGGTCAAATCAAATGAAGAAATCAGTAACAAACCATACCTCTCCTCTGGAATCAAATCTGACCTTCAGCCTCTTCTGGAAAATAGTACAGGCAGACAGAAGCATATGTACTCTTCAGTGAGGACTGTAAGAAGTTCTTTTAACTTTTATTCAGATCTTTTATTTTCATTGCATGAATTTATTAAATAGGTAAGACACTATTTTTCTGTGTTGTGCATTCTCTAGCCTATGTGCAAGTGCTGCACACCACATGAGTGGCAGCAACTGGAGAATGGGCCACAACATGTGGGTCATAACACCCATATGCATGAGTCTCATAAATTGGAAAGACCTGTCTGAGTTTATCTTTCCCCAGTGAATTTCATCCTGAATGGGTGTGTGCATGTGTCTTTCCTTAGCAAACCTTAAACTAGACGAGCTGGCAAGCAGGAGACCTGCATGGAAAGTCACAAGGTCTGAGACAGGGTGTGGGTGAGTGCCCCACTGTCCAGGAACAGATATTATATAGGCTTAGGGGTTGTGCTAGTATATGAGGGATATGTGACTGTGTGAGTGCAAGATCACTGTGAGATGAGCTTGCAAGTCCATGCATCTGTTTGCTAGTGAACATGAATCTGAACTAACTGGTGAGTAGGATACTTGTGGTCCCTTCTCACAAGTAACTAGTGACAGAACAAGAGGCAATGCCTCAAGTTGTACCAGGGGAGGTTTAAAGTGGACATTAGGAAAAAATTTTTTACTGAAAGGCATTGGAACAGGCTGCCCAGGAAGGTGGATGAGTCACCTGGATGTGTTTAAAAGATGTATAGATGTGGTGCTTGGGGATACAGCTTAGTAATGGACTTGGTAGAGTAGGGTTAATGGTTGGAATCTGTGATCTTTAAGGTCTTTTCCAACCATGATGATTCTATGATTCCATGCAAGCTGGGTAAGGAGCCCAGGGTCCAGACATGGGTATTAGGTAAACTGGGAAGCCACAAAGATATTTGAGGGATCTGTGATTTTGTAGGTATTTGTGAACCTACAGAGTGAGAGTACATATAAGTTTTCACTTCAGCCCTGATTGACCTGAAAGGAAGAGTGGGACTGGGCTACCTTACATGAGTTTGTATGGATTGTCTGGATCATAGTTTGTAAACAAGTTTTGGTAATGCCTAGTGCATGCAAGTGACTCACAGGTGGATGTAAAAGCAACCCTGCCTTGGATTGCCTTGAGGCCCAATCTGTGTAGAGGTGATACATGAGAAACTGTGTAGATAGCTCAGCCCTGAGTTGTGCCCATAAGCCATAGACCAAACAGGGCAGTGCTGCATCATGCAAAGTACCAGAACCTGAGCTGAGCCTTGAAATCCCTCAATAAATAATATGCCCCGAGTTTCTATCCAAAACACTATTCATATGTCTGAGATAGTATGGCAAAGAGAAGCCAGATGGTTTCAGTCTTGGTTTCAGCAACAACCTTGTATATCCAGACAATTGCAACATCAGAAAAAAAAAAGAAATAAAAAGAAGAACATACAGAAGTGAACCTCACCCGTGGATGAATAAAGAAAGATAAGAGGAAACTCCATTACATCACCAAAGATGAACATTCCAGATGGTATAATCCAATCAGGCATAGTCTTGTCCACAGTCATGTAAATCAGGGGATAAAACCCCTGATTCAGGTTAGGAACCAGGAGTCACCTCTCCAACACTACGACCTGCCTGTATGGAGACCCTTCCCCCTTGATCCGCAGATGGGCCAAGGTCACATTTCTGGCAGTGAAAGCCCTTATCTGGAGGGCATATTTGTCGTGCTGTAAGTTTGTAAATGTGGATCATTAACTAACACATGCATAATATTTAGCATGTTTTTAAGGTTGTTATAGTGTATTCCTGCTTTTTAAACTGTAATAGTGCATTCTTCCACTGTATCCACAAACACCTGCAATGATGGCCTATTAGATCTGCAGGTAAAGCTCAAATAAATTGTTTGCTTGAGCCTTGCAGTTAAACCTGTAAGCAAAGTTCAAATAAATCATTTGCTCGAACCTTGCAGTCTAGTCTCTTTTTTACCACAGAGTTCTGTTGGTGCTCATGGGACTGCTGCTAAAGACAGAGCCCTCTCTGTGGGTAGTCTATCTTGCCAGCCATGTTAGAATCTTCTGTGTGCATATGTCTGTGTGCACAGCCCTGTGCCTCTCCGGCACACAGGCTCAGACTCACTTCCTGCCAAACCTGCAAGCAGGAAGAGCAGCAGCACCCTCTATGGGAGTGTGAACCCCTGGGTTCCCAGGCTGCACCTATCTGGGCTTCAGCAACTGCAAAGAAGCCGCCCTGGTCCTGGAATACACAGGCTTCAGCAACTCCTAACTTCCTCAACTTTTACTAGTTCTGAATTAGAGATGTTAGTTTTTATTTGCTTTGAACAGCTTTTACACGTACCTATTAAAAATACAAACCAACATTATTTTCAGCTGTTTGACTCATATCTTGTTCACAGGAAAAACAGCATCTGATGTACAAGATCAGAGACCCATTTCATCTAATTTTCAAACACTTAGTGCAATGCAAGTAGGTGTTTTGGTGAAATGCTATGAAAGCTGTCATGTTGAATGGTTCTGTTAACAAAATCCTCATTTTAGAAATTATTAAATCATGAATCTTGGATTCTCTGAGGACTATTGAGAATAGAGAAATCAGCATTAAGCAAGGAACAAGAAGAGTGTCCCGAGTAAGCAAGTATCCACAAGTTGAACAGCTGCTGCTTCATTTAATGCTGTCAGCAAAGAAGAGAATTTCCAGGTCCTTGCTGACAGCATGGGGAAGATGTGATAGCGGCAATAAGGAGTCTGCTAGTCTGGATGAGAAAGCAAGAGAAAGGGACATCATCAGACCTGAAAGGATCCAGAGATAGAAGCAGTATCTGCAAAACATGAGATGGATGAAGAAACAGAACATAGTGCTCCTTCTGCGATGGTCAGTGCTTTAACATTCACCTTTCAGGCTACTGCAATTGAGTATGCATGTGTCTGTATATTTATGTGTGTACATATATAATATATACGTATATTTATGTGTCAATTAAGAGATTGCTGTAATAAAATGTTTAGAAGACTGACGAATCATAAAATCGTAGAATGGTTTGAGGTGGAAGGGACTTTAAAGATCCCGTAGTTCCAACCCCACCTTCCATGGGCAGAAACACCTTCCACTAGACCAAGTTGCTCAAAGCCCCATCCTCAGCAACCTGTTCCAGTGTCTCACCACCCTCACAGTGAAGAGCTTCATCCTAATTTCCAGTCTAAATCTACTCTCTTCCAGTTTGAAGCCATTACCCCTCATCCTAACACAACAGATCCTTGTAAAAAGTCCCTCCCCAGCTTTCCTGTAGGCACCCTTCAGATACTGGAAGGACACAATGAAGACTTCCTGAAGCCTCCTCTTCTCCAGGCTGAACGAGCACAACTCCCTCAGACTGTCACTGTAAGAGAGGTTTTCCATCCGTATAATCATCTTCATGGCCTTCCTCTGGACCTACTCCAACAGGCCTATGTCCTTCTTGTATTGGGGGCTCCAGAGCTGGATGCAGTACTCCAGGTGAGAACAGAGTAGAGGTGAAGAATCACCTCCCCTCCCTCAACCTGTTGGCCACACTTCTTTTGATGCAGCCCACGATACAATTGTCTTTCTGGGCTTCACTCTCACATTGCTGGCTCATGCTCAGCTTTTCAACCAGCACTCCCAAGTCTTTCTCTCAGGACTACTCTCTATCGAGCCTGTATTTGTGCTTGGGATTGACACAATCCTGGTGCAGGACCTTGCACTTGGCCTTGCTGAACTTCATAAATATCAGACCAGTTTTAAGCTTTAAACCCAAACTTGACTAAATTTATTCACAACATATTTTGTGCTAAAAATTAGTTCTTGCATGTTCCTGATCATCATCACTACATACACAAAACTGTTAGTAACACTAATATGCTGCATTAGTTAAGAGTATACAGCACCCTGGGGCTCATGATGACAGTGTTGGCTATGGCCTCTGGTGGTTTTCCGTTGCTGAGGTTACGGTGATCAAGCCTGAGAGATTTTTGATGTGAGAAGTTAGAACTGAAGAGGGTCCATTTTCTTTCTTCTCCATATTTCCACATGTTTGATATTTTTATACTATTTGGTCCTCCCAAGGGGAAGCAGGGATCTCACCTGTTCCCAGTATTGCTTATACTGTGGGTTTTTTTCATCTTGCAAGTCACACTTCTTGTGTATTCCCCAGACTGCACTGCATATAACTACATACATCTTTGTCCCTTTAATAATCACATTCCCCACATAACTTAAGTGCTTATGTATTGTGTGTAGTTCTGCCATCACAGCATTACAAAGTGTGTTAAGTATTGATGCTGGTTACCTTATTTTAGTACCTGTACATTTGGGTTCAAGGCAAGTTAATGCTGATTAGGGCACTTGTAATTTCTAGTTGAAACAGGCCTCTGCTTTGGCTACAAGGTATATGGCATCAAAAGAAGCTATTTAAGCCCTAAATTCAAAGTCTTAGCTCCAGGAAAAATGCACAAAGAAATCTGGGCATTCAGTAATCAGATGGAAAACAAACAGCTCTCTAAGTACAGTTTTCTGAATTAGAAAATACAGAATGATGAGGAAATGTGTCAGGAGTTTACACACCTGATTCTCAGCTAAAGGGAAATTATTTTATTATATGAGGATTATCAGCCTATAATCCTTGGTTCTTAAAGAATTTATTTAAGAAACACACCTGATTCATTTATTCCAAAGGATGCTTGGGAGGAATTGTGCTTAGTAAAAATCTCGGGTGCAGACAGCTTGCCAGGATTTGGGTGTCTGACTGGATGCTCAGTATAGGAAACAAACTACCTGGAAAGTATGGACACTGATCAGAGAAAAACATGCTTCTTGCCCTTGAGAAAGGCTCATGAATAAGCATTCAAGGATTGATACATACTCTTAGGAGAATAGAAACATGTATCTAGTCTTAATAAGTATGACAAAAAAAAAAAGCCAAGTTATTAAACAGCCATTATAGAAAGTACAATTTAGGAAGTTCCGACTTTTGTGTTGTATTCAGAAATATTTTCTCATCTCTAAAATTGTTTTCCACTCTTGTTTTCACCCTGTTTCCCCTAAATTCCATATGTAATCATGTGAGAAGAGATGGACATAAGGGCCGTTATAAACTGTTAATGTGAAACTGCATAATTCTACTTATGCCAGTTAAACAGTATCTGTATACAGAAGTTGAGGAAAAATTTTAAAAGGTGTATTTTCCTCTGTATGTAAGCAATTTTTGATAATATATTTCAAGTAAAATAAATATTTAGACTAGAATAGAACAGTTCAGTTGGAAGGGACCTACAGCAATCATCTAGTCCAACTACCTGACCACTTTAGGGCTGACCAAAAGTTAAAGCATAACATTAAGTCCAAATTCTTCTTAAACACTGACAGGCATGGTACATCCATCTCTAAGAAGCTTGTTCCAGTGTTTGACCACACTCTTCGTAGGACAAGCTTCCTAATGTCCAGTCTAAACCTAACCTGGTATAGCTTTGAACCATTCCCACATGTACTGTCACTGGGTAACAGGGAGATGAGATCAGCACCTCCTTCTACACTTCCCCTCCTAAGGAAGCTGTAGAGAGCAATGAGGTCACTCCTCAGCCTCCTTTTCTCTGAGCTAGACAAGCCTGAAGTCCTCAGCTACTTCTCATAGGACATGCCTTTCAGCATGCTGCCTACAGCAGCTTTGCAGCTCTTCTGGTTGCATTCAAGGACCTTTGCATCCTTCTTAAATGGTGGGATCCAGAACTGCACACAGTACTCCAGGTAAGGCTGCATCAACACTGAATACAGTGGCATAATCACCTACTTTGACAGGTTGGTTATACTGTGTTTGAGGCACCCCAGGATGCTGTTTGCTTTCTTGGCTGTGACACTGCTGACTCATACATAGCCTGCTGTTGATCAGCACTCTCAGACCCCTTTCTGCGGGGCTTCTCTCCAGCCACTCCTCTCTCAGTTTGTGCCTGTGCCCAGCATTACTCTGTACTAGGTGCAGAATCCATCATTTGGACTTTTTCATCCTATTAATAATAGCCCAATCCTCTAATCTATCTACATATTTCTGCAAGGCCTCTTGTCCTTCAAGTAAGTCAATGGCACCTCCCAGTTTAGTATCATCAGCCAACTTACTAAGGGTGTATTCAACCTCTGCATCCAGATCACTGATAAAAATATTGAACAGAACTGGCCCTGGAACTGAACCCTAAGGAACACTGCTGATGACTGGTTGCCAGAGAGATGTAGCCCCATTCACTACAACCCCTTGTGCCCTGTCATTCAGCCAGTTTTTCAGCTAGTGCACTGTGAACCCACTCATCTCACAGCTGAAACAACTTGTCTAGAAGGATGCTGTGAGGGAGAGTATCAAAAGTCTTACTAAAATCCAGAAAAAAATCTAACTACCACCTTCCCTTTACCTACTACATACATGACCTTAACATAGTCATTAGTCAGACAGGACTTGCCCCTTGTGAACCCAAGCTGACTCTGCCTGATGATTGCACAGTTCTTTAAATGTCTTTCAGTAGCACCTAGTATAATCTTCTCTGTAATCTTCCCAGGAGCTGAGGTTAGACTAACACATCCGTAGTTTCCTGGCTCTTCCTTCATGCCCTTCTTATAAACTGGACTAACACTGGCTATCTTCCAGTCAGCAGGGACCTCCCCAGACTCCCAAGATCTTAGGCAGATAACTGAGAAGGGTCCTGCCATAACATCCACTAGCTCCTTCTGTACTCTGTGATGAATCCCATCAGGCTCCATGGACTTACGGACACTCAACTCATCACTTACAATTCCAAGTATCCACCAAAGGAAAGTCACTGTTCTCACAGTTACAGTCCTCCAACTCTCATAAGGCCAGGAAGCACAAGGTCTGTCAGTAGTATTAAAGACTGAGGGGAAAAAAAAATTAATACCTCTGCCTTCTTTTAATCCCAGTTTGTCAGATGACACATTGATCCAACATTTTACTTAGACCTCCTTCTGTTATTAGCATACTTGAAAGAGTCTTTCTTGTTGTCTGACAGAACACTGGACAGTTTCAGTTCTAACTAAGCTTTGGCCTTTCGTGTTTTCTCCCTGCATATGTGAACCACAGTTCCGTAGTCTTCCTGTGAAGCCTGACCTTGCTTCCAGAGATCATATAATTTCTTTTGCCTCTTGAGCTCCAAGAGGAGTTCCCTGTTCAGCCACCCTGGTCTTCTACTGTACCTGCTTGCTTTATTATACTATGCATTAATTATATTGAAAAAGTATAGACCTCATTCAGTATATATTGTATTTTGCTATTTATTTTCCATCTTATTCTAGATATATTCCAATATTTTACTATGATGAAGCCAAATGAATTATTGTAACCTTTCAAATATTCAACATTATTTTCAATATATTTTCTTGAAATAACTCTGAAATATCTACAATTACATTGAACTTGCTCCATTTAATGATCATAAAGCTACTAAAGATTCTTTTATACTTACCTGAGTTCATGTCAATTTTTCAATATATTTAGTATTCAAGGATCGCATTATTTTCTTTACTTCTAGACCTTCAATTTTTCTAGTACACATCTTATTTCTCATTTAGTATAAAGTATTTTTATGCCATTTATTGTATCTCTCAAATTCTTTTTGCCAGAGGCTGTTACAATTTCAGACAGAAACTGCTTGAAACAATTTTCTTAAAAAGACAAATAGAGTGAGATGCATACAGTCATACATTCAGTAAGACAATACACTACAGTCCATTTTTCCTTGTTTCTGTAATAATGACAAACACATATATGGATAGACACTATGCCTGAAATAAAAAATTCAAATGATCCACTGTTTCAGAAAGGTAGCTAACACCTTAATAGGAAACTGTAAATCCTAAGGCAGTAAAGATACATCATAAAATAAAATAAAATAAAATAAAATAAAATAAAATAAAATAAAATAAAATAAAA
>JANIJG010022477.1:0-33243 GCA_024611175.1 Megaceryle torquata
GCTGTATGTGGGTTCTGCCCGTTCTCCCATGAGTTTGACAAAGTTGTCATCATCCTGTTCCCGACGCACCTACCGGTTCGTTTCGTCCCTCCCGACAACACACCCCAAAAAACACCCCCCCCCCCCCCCCCATATTTTATGCTGTTTGATTCATCTCAAAGCAGCACATATACTGGTAATTGCTCAGTGCAATTTTCATGTGTGGCATGGATGTGTGCACAGACAATTTTACTGGAAGACCTTCCAGTTGTGCAAAATCATTGTTTGGGGTTCATTTCATAGGAAAACAAAACAAAACAAAGCAACAACAACAACAAAAAAAATCCATAAAAACCAACAGCAACAAAACAAAACAAATAAATTAAAAAAACCCACCCAACCTTTAGCTTCATAGAGGTTTCCTTGGAAAATTGTGCTATTCTCAAAAGTAGTCCTTAGAAGTAAAGGGTCTTTTTCAGCAGGGGATCATTATGAGATAAAATTGTATATCCACATTTGTTCATAATTTAGAAGCCCAATTAAGCACCTCCATAATCTGTCTCACTTTTGTAAGAAAACCCTTTTTCTGATTCTTGATCAAACCTCTTTGTACTTTCTCTCTATTCTGGGAGTGCTCAGGAGTTCCCCAGTTATGTGAAGAAGTGGACATAGCCTGAACAAATGGAGCATCCATTGACCCTGGTGCTCTTTGGCAATCTTCAGCTGCTCCATTCACAATGCCTCTGCTCTGCTGCATGACTTACCCTGGCCACAGCATGTGAGTGGTCCAATCCATCCGTGGTTCTGCTTGTCCAGTACAAGTCCTCCTCACTGGAGGCCCCTTTTTTTCCAGAGCCTTGATCTTGCATCTTCCTCCTCTTAGCAGGAAAGTTGTTCCTCCCCATCATGAAGGCCCTTGGGCCTTAGCAACTTGTTCCTGCAGCTCTGACTGTTCGAGGTATAGCATCTCCCCCAGTTAACATGATAACAAGGACCGTCTGAGGCATAGGCACTTCCAGGATTGTGCAGGATCGTGCTCTGTGTTAGCTCCCAAAGCCTGCTGCCAACCTTGAAGGAGACTAGCTGTCATCAGACCAGCCATGCACTACAAACAAGAGGGCAGACTGCTGACAGTCACAGGCACTTGAAGGAAGGTAGTGACATTGCTGGAGGGAAGAGCGAACCAGCTGTATGGGCTCTGAGTGGCTTTGGCATGGAAATAAATTTCATACAGCATAAGATGTCTAGAAACAGAGATGAACCTGTTTGGTTTGGGGGCCTGGAGTGTTTCTCAGTGACGGGCCAGCAGGAGACCAGACCATCACATCCCGAGTGGCTGATTGGGCTGGGGGTGTGGGCTGTGCAGCCTAAGGAAAGGGGAGAGCCGGTGGTTACCTGTGTGAAAGAACTGTTGGAGCTGGCTCTGGGAGTACAAAAGGCCGCCTGCATCCAGGTGATGTGTAAGAGGGCCACGGACATTACTGAGCTACTGGACATTATAGAGATACACGTCCAGGGTGTCAGTGAAAGGATTCAGGGGACCACAAAATGTAACCGGCAAAACCATTGGAATCCACCTGCTCACATGATGCCTTGGGCAGGGCTATTCTCCAGTATAGTGACGTAGGGGTGTGACATGGGATGGGCTGATCCGGGCGGCACTGATGGCGGGAATAGGTGGGTACCACAAGTCAGTTGCAAACTTCACCCCGACTGGCCCCCCATCCTCCCATCACGGGAGCTGAACTCTCTTGAGGGAAACTAGGTCAAACCTGTGATCCAGCGAGGAATGACCTGTGGTGAAATGGGACTGTGCAGGGAATACCCTGGGCAGTGCTTCAGGGAATACTACCAACCATATCCGGACTGCTGAATTTGATAAGACGGGAGAACGAGGGGCCCGGGACGAGCACGGGCAACAACCCCTTCTCTGCAGAACAGTGCAGTCAACCCCCTCGCAACCCTGCTAAGAGGAACGGAAAGGGTTAAAAACCCCTAGAGGCTGCGGTGTGGGTTCGGGCTGCCAGCTTCACATGGTGAATTCTCGCCAATGGTCCGCTGTCACGAAACTTTATATGCACACTCCCATGGGTCCGGAGCAAATAAATTTAGAGTTCTTAATTAATATAGCGGCTCGCATTAATAGCCCAAAATAAGCAAATATGCGAGAAACTAGGAATCAAGCCCTCGAGAAAATCCGTAAGCATAATAGAGGGAACAGGAAAAATGTTCCCTGGCTCAAATTCGGGTTTGAAAAAGCGGATGACAGCCGCAGAGGTGGCTTTAAGCCCTTACAAGGGGAATATGTTGAGATTCGATGCACTAGCATGAAGGCGGTGGTACCTGCGCGGTGGCCACGCGTGGAGCTCCGGGAGCCGCGGGGTGGAGGGCTCTCGTTAGGACCCTGCAGCGGCTCCTGCGCTGCCTCAGTCTAAAGTGCCCGGCGTTGCTCAAGGTTCCCGCCCGCCAGCCGCGGCCGAGCGGTGCTTCGCAGGAGTGATGGACGACCTGCGGAAAGGCAGGTAATGAGCTGCATCCACTCCCCTCACAATTCTCCAGTCTGGCCAGCTGGTAAACCTGACGGGCAGTGGCGTTTACCAAGTGATGCGTTAACAGCTGCTCTCCCGAGTCTAACTTCAATAGTAACAGCAAAGGGCTGTGGTTCACGGATGCATCCTGTCCTACGGGATCCTGGCGGCCACAGAAAGCCTGGATGAGAATGGAAAAACCCACCGTATTAGCGCTCGGTGGATAGTCTCCAACTTCTACCTTTAAAGACCAGTTTCTAAAGCAGGGACAGCCCTGTGTTTTCTTACATGACAATGGACAAGCAGACCACCTTGGTGCTTTCACTGGTGATGACCAGGACCTGGATGGCAATGCAGACTTACCCAAGTGATGAACTTACGTCATGGGGTGGGGATTCATAGATCATAGAATGGTAGGGGTTGAAAGGGACCTCTGGAGATCATCGAGTCCAACCCCCCTGACAGAGCAGGATCACCCAGGGCAGGCCACACAGGAACAGATCTAGGAGAGTTTTGACAGTCTCCAGAGAAGGAGACTCCACAGCCTCTCTGGGCAGCCTGTTCCAGGCTGCGTCACCCTCACAGTAAAGAAGTTTTTCCTTGCGTTGAGGTGGAACTTGCCGTGTTGCAGCTTGCAACCATTACCTCTCATCCTATCACAGGGCACCACTGAAAAGAGACTGGCTCCTTCTACTTGACACCCACCCTTCAGATATTTGTAAATAATAATAAGATCCCCTCTGAGTCATCTCTTTTCCAGGCTAAACAGCCCCAGCTCCCTCAGCCTTTCCTCATAAGAGAGACGTTCCAGTCCCTTAATCATCTCTGTAGCTCTCCGTTGGACTCCCTTTTACTATTTCACTGTCTCTCTTACATTGGAACAACACTGACAATAATGCAGCATGCACACAGTGGGCATATCAATGTCACTTCAGGATCAGAGCAACAAGGTGAAGAAAGTGGCAAAAGACTCAGAAGCAATTGTTGCTATACTGGGACCAATTGCTTGGGGAAAGTTTGTTATATATATGTATTCTTTCTTAATGCTGATTGTGTTTATGATGATTATTGTAATTATACTGCAATAAGCAGTAGTGAAATCTGTGTTAATGGTAAAGGGTATCTCCCTTGGAAGTCTGTTCCCATGTTGGATATTGGAATGATGGTCTACAATAAGCACTAAACCTCACTGAGACTGCACTCCCATTTAACTTGGAGGCAAGAGGTGACTGCACCACCACTCCAAGGAAAACAGTTGAGTGGTGACTGTGGTCACAGGGTGGATTGTGTCAGATGAAGCCTCCCTGACAGACAAAATAAACAGGGTGTTCCAGAACAGTTTGTCACCTTGGCTGTTAAGCTGCTTAACTGGCACCTCAGGGGCTTGACCCTTAGTTGACAGGCTCTGGGTCTGGGCTTGGCTTGTCTGGGCTTGTCCCCTCAAGCAATTGGAATTATCATAGTGCACCATCAACTAGGGTATAAATGGGGTCCCTCCCAAGAACTAGGGGATGTGGTTCTTCACAGAGCAGTGGGCCTAGCAGTCAGACCCCCCCATTGGACACATTATCCAAGGATATGGCCACAGATTGAGTGAGCCTCACCTCTGCCACTTTGGGTGAGTGGTATCCTGGGCCCTCTGGCATGGGACATTTCCCATTCCCAGCAGACATCTGAACTTACATTTGGTCAGAAGGAGTTCTGGGCAACTTTGGTTGCAATAAACCCCCATTTTGGTTTGTGGGTGCTTCAGTGACATTTACCCATAATAAGATTCTGTCAAAATCAAGCAAATATTGCTCTGTTAAGGTTAACTAGAGGTTCAGTGATTTCTAAACCTTTTGTTTAGATGGCCATTACTGTTTGCCAGTATTTATTACCTGCAATATAGCTTACTTGAAAGAGATAAACCATCCATCAATAGGACATGTCCCTTTGGCAGTTGTTTTATCAACTGTTCCAAGCATCATTCTTTTTCATTAACTGTTTCATCAAACATATGTCTGTCTTTCATCTTATAAAAAAAACTTCCATGGCAAACTACCTACCATTGACACATCACCCTTTGCAATGGATTATATTGGGCAAGTTTTTTATGGTCTGCATTATCTTTTTCAATCTCCCCTACAGAAAGAAGGCAAGGTAAGGATAGTATGTTTTACTGAACCATACAAATAAAAAGTCCCAACATGTATGTTCAGGTACCCAGCCCTTTAATACATGGGTTAAAAAAAAAAAAAGACTCTGTACTATTTACATTTATTTACATATTATATTAAAATATGTAAATGTTAGAACCATATAACGAGAGAATAATACTAAAAACATATACTTGTTGCTGTAGAAACTAAGCTTGACTTTTTTCTGCTACAGTAGTAAGAGACGTGCAAACTAACATCTTGGCACCTTGACATTTCAGGCTAATTAACCTGTAAGGCAAAGCAAAGAGGTATTTTAAATGTTTTTCTTAAAAATATGCAATAAAAAATGTTTTCAGGCAGAACTGGAGGAGAAGAACAGAACCCTTAGCAGAAAGAGGTGAGATAGTGTAAATTTCTTCCTAAATAGCATGTGTGATGCAACAATATATTGTTCAAAATCTGATGTTATCTTTTCAGTTTGACTGAAGTGACAAATATTGTGCCCTATTCTTTGGCATAAAAAATAATCACGGACTCCTAAAAAATAAATCCAATGAGAGCATGAAGAACACAGATGCCTGAACTACAGAGAGCTTATGTGAGATTTATTTGATGAAAGAGAGCTACAGAAATGTAATGTTAGGAAGCTAGAAGAGGCAAGAAGAAAACTAAAGTATTTTCCAGACTTCTAAGATAAGTTTGGTATTCAGGGCAATTAAAACTAAATTAAACCTAAACTAGATTAAACTGAAACTCTTTGGAGCTCAATATGTCTTGCAGACTGTTCTTGGTCACCATCCCTATTTAAAAAAAAATAATAAAATCTTTTTTTAATTAAAGAATTTGACCTTCATTCTTCTTCGGGAACAACTTTCAGTTTCTAAGGGATAATGAAAAACAAGTGAGTGGAACCAAAGGCACTTCATAGTCAATGTCTACCCCAGGAGTCCCAGGCAAGAATGGAGTTTAATGTCTGGAAGACATCATAATTATATGAGATGCCCCAACTACATATCTTATGAATGAAGGAGTAATTAAGGCATGATACAAACTCAGCTGGTACCCTACTACTTTTTTAATTGTATTGATCCCTACAACCTGTACTAAAATTTTTGGTGTTTGCATCAACCATTTTTGTTTTGATTTCCTGCAGAACAGGAAATAAAATTGGCATTTCCAACAATGGGACTAAAGAACAGTATTTTGGTTTGCCCACATTAACAAATTTTTATGAGTTTTTCTTTGAGACATGCCTGCTTGGAAAGCCTTGAATTTTGCACTGAGGATTTTTTAATGCAATTACATGACATAAACTGTCTCTGGAAAAAAGACGTTTTAACTTAGCATGCTTTCAAAATACTGCTTAACTTTCAAAAAAAGTCACAATGCTGAATTGTGACTTGTTATGTTAAACTTGTTATGGCTTTTTAAAGAAAATGTCTTCAAAATGTGAGAATCCTATATGCCATTGTTGAGCAGGATTCTTACTCTGCAAGAGCACATCTGAGCTGTTTTTTCCCAGGTTAGCGGGAACCAACCTGTAATACCTGAAGAGTATAGAGAGACAGGGTCAAATGGTCAAATACTCACTGCAACACCTGGCCAGAGGAAGACCATAACTTTACCGTGTTCTATCTTAATCTCACATGGTAGATTTTTTTTTTCTTTTTTTTTTCTTTTTTTTCTCCATAGAAAAAATATTTAGGATTACAAGGCTAAGCACTTAGGATTTGGAAAAGTCTAAAATTAAAGTTTCCTGTGCAAACACATTTCAGACATTTTATCAAAATTACAGCCCAGTTACTTACACACATGACCTTATATAATCAAGTAAATTCAAGTGAAGCTTTCCACAAATATAGCCAAAGGATTTTTTTTTTCCTTTAATTTAGCCCATGTGTAATACTTCGTGTAACTCTCTCAACAGTGCAATTTATGTTTGTAATATCTGTCATGATAATAGCTGATTATCTTTTCCTCTTAAACACATCCTCCCCATCCCCTAATTCTAGGTTAGTCTTTCCTGTGATAAGCACATTCAGTTTTGGAATGGAAATGCCACATATACAATTTGTAATCTGCACTTGTGTTTGCTACTGTCCTCTAATCACACGAGGGGATGCTTCCACAGTAGTGGTCATCTCTCTACTCCAGGAAGCCATGCTTCTGTTAGAGCAACCCAAAAGTACACAGGGGGTTTCACCCCTCTATTACTCGGCCAAATCATACCTAATTTTCTGCCTGCCTTGTGTTCACATGTCCTTCTATCTGCTTACCAAAGATTATGAGTAACTTGATTGATTTTTTTTTTAACGTAGATTATTTAAGTTTCTTTACAACAAATCACATTCCCATGTTTCTCTTAATCTCTTATTAATACATGCCCTTTAAAATTTGCAATTAACATTTTCTGTAATCTGAAGATGTTCTTTCAAAGGTGTGTTGAAACAGGCCAACAGTAGCTAAACTGTTATGTGAAATTCAATATGTTATATGCAAAAAAATAGCAAGTGATTCATGACATAAACCCTAGAATAAATGAAATTTGTCATTCAACACATATTTTGGGCACATAAATTTTAATAATTTGAAAATGAACTGTGCTATAATTATGCACTTACAGAATATGCTTCCTTCCAATAGATTTACCGATTATAAGCCAACTAATAACCAAAGCAATTAGTGCTCTAATGCACAAATAACTGCAAATTTGATTCCTGCTAAAAGATCTATTTTTCTATCAATATGGCAAAATGGGTTGAATTTTGACTATTTAGCATTCTCTTTTCTCCCATGCATAGAGAAGCTGGAAGGAGAAATGAAGTTGTGCAACAGTAAGGCAGAAATCAGTCCTGGGGTGAGCGGGAACTACAGCTGAGTCATTCTGGCAAGCCAACCTAGATATAATCACAGTGAATTTCCACAAAGGTTTTCATGGTTTTACATCATCTCTAAATAATACCTGATGACATGTCAAACCTAAAATCCATCTGAAAGCAAGGAGTCTGTTAAGTTACCATCTTGATACAGGAGGCAGCTTTCAAATTTTCAGTAGGTAAAGCAAAATTTTCATCAGATATTCCACAGTATCTTGTTCATTGCCTCAGAAAAAAAAAATCACTGTACTTTCATTCTGTGTACTTACAAAATATGCAATTATAAGGGTAGTAACTAATAGAAACATACTAAAATGGTCGTGAATCTGCCTATTCCTGCACAGCTTGGCAAGATGCTTAGAGCACAGAGGCTTGCCAAAGAAATAAGTAATCAGACCTGCCAACATTCACTCATTCAAAACTACAATCTTTCATACTGGATTCATTTTAAGGTTGTCAAGTTTTGCCCTCCAGGGCACTTACTGTGGGCATTATGAGACACTGTCCAAAATATTCCTGCTACTTATACCCCGGGGACCCTGAATTTGTGATTGAGGAGATGGTGTTTCAGCCAGTAACCCCACGCAATGGCAATGTACTCGCTTTGGAGTAATTCTGTTCATATCTTGCTTTTAAAAGCAATGCTTCTCTTCCATGCCAGGAAAAGTGTCATCCATGGGCCTGCATCTGAAGCACCAGCAGGTCATTCAGGTATTTTACTGTAGTCTAGGCTAACAGGGAGAGGGAGGGTCAGAAAGTTTATCCTGCTCAAAGCCTCTGTGACAAGGCTCTGTTCACGACTTGTCGGACGGATGCTTTTGACAAACCACCCTAATAAAAGCAACAATACCACTAAAGCCATCTATAAATCTTCAATAAATATTGAATTCTGTAATATTGAATTAAATTCTAAGAAAGGAATTCTATGAATGACCATTTGTTTTGGTTTTGGTACAAGCTAATCCCTCATGTCTTTGTCTTAGTCTCTTAGAGAGTAGTTACATCTTTCCTTATCTCTGGCTGTTATTGACCAAAACTGATTTATATTTTCATACTTTAACCATTTTTTTAAACACAAATCCCATAATGTTTGCATTCTTCCCAGCTTCTGTGTTGTCAATAAACCAAATCATGCAGTCCTACAAAAACTTGGTTCATAAGTGTCAAAAAGTTGTCTCCCAAATTAAATAAAATCACATGGTCTTGTCTTGAACTCAAAGTCCTATGTTCATAATGAATACAAATTACTATTTTTCCAGTGGGATTTGCATGTGCAGCTTAGTGAAATTTGGTAGGTTGTAGCACTGGGTACTGTTCGGGCTGCTCTGTGAATTATCCACCTTGTCTTATGATGCAGCAGACACAGCCTCCATGTAGTATTTCCTATAATCCACACAAAAACCTTGTCTCCTCCTTCTCCTACTTTATCACTCTTCAGTAAAATAAAGTGGGAAGCCCTGTTTGAGTAGTCACTTATCTCCAACAGGTTATCCCAGCCCAATACACTTCATTCTGCTCTGCCTGGTGGTCTGTGGTAAGGCTAACATGAACTCTTTTACCAGGTATACCTAGTCTGTCAGAAAATACTCCCAAATATATATATAGAAGTCACTGTCAGTTCTGCTTTCTGGGTGGGGCAAAATTCCCCCAGTCTGATATCCTCTAAGGAATATTTGACTTTCAGTGAGTAAATTTGGCAGGGGCTAAATCTGGGATGCTCTATATAATTTTTAAAGCTTCTTCACAGACACGGTGGTTTTTCAGATCTGTAGTGTGTGGGATCTGCTGCATAACCTGAGTATGAAATGTCTCTGTCTTATTAACCATTCCAATAACTTAAGAAAGTTCTCACACAAGAATTTTGGATCTCAACAGTGGTTGATGGCAATTCTCCAGACTCCTGCCACGCTCTGCATCCTAGTACTTCTCTCAGCTCATGGCTAGGCATGGTTGTATCATCTCCATCAAGCCCGGCTATGCCTTCCCAATACAGAAGGAAAACCACCAGGAGGAAACCACAAGTGAGTGGTTCTTGAAGTAGAGCTGAAAGAGCAGCATCTCTGTCAGCACCCTGTTTAGTTACAGGCATCCCACCCACTGTGCCTTGAGCATGGGAACCAACAACTATGCCCTTCCTCAGCTCTGATTAAAAGAAAGAGATGAATGAAGGATTTGTGAAAACTGGAGTCCACTACTGATATTCGTCACTGGCAGGATTGTAATTCTTTGCCTTACCCCATATTTTGGCCAGAACAATTCTCAGATGTGTGTCCTCTTAGCAGATAGCTTGCTCTGCCAAGTTAGCCTCAGTCAGCCCCCACTAGAGCATAGCATGCCACTGACATCAACTTACTCCGTTTTGTTGACTTTTGCTGGAAATCTGCCTTTGTGCACTTTTTAAAACTCTCCTCTGGTCCCTCAGGCTATCATGACTGTATTTCTGTGATATGGAGCAGATATGGAATCCATACACACCACCAACAGGTGATTTAAATCTGTGGTAGATCTCACATGGTAGAGCTGACATCTTAAGGACTCTGGACACAGTTGGCCTGTTACTATGCTTAGTAAAGAGGTCTGGATTTATTTGGTTTTAACTTTCTTTTCTCTACTTTCCCTTCTTCTCATTCTTTGCTTCTGAAAGTTGTAATACATACATGGCAAACTCTTCATCTGTAAATCAGCATCAGAAAGTATTTTACAAGAGTCTGAGACACCTTTACTCATTTTCTTTGCTATCCCACATCTCCTGTTACTCTGCATTCCTCAGGTCTAACAAAATTGTTTCCCAGCTCTCCCTTTCTTTATAATACATTTGTTAGCAGAGTTGGGAACTTTAATAGATACTTCAATAAAGCTTCTGCTTTTTGAAGACTCGAATTTTAAATTTCTCAGTCTGAGTTTTAAAATGTTAAGAAGTTTTCTTTGGATAAAATAAAATTCAACACACTTCTTGGGTCTAGACTGGTAGAAGAGGTCAAGGTAGTCCTTTTGATTTATGCTACTTAATTAACATCTTCCTGTCTTTCAAAATAGGTGGAATAATTTTCAGTACTTTTTCCTGTCTGGGTTTTTTTTTTTTTTTTTAATTGACACAGACTGCAGAAATTGGGACATACCCAGCAACAGCATTGCTGCTGACTGCTTTGTGGCTCTATCTATTTGAGTTCTCCTCAAGTACTTCTTCAAACCATCTTTGGTGCTGATGTCTGCTTCTTCAGCATAGTTTCTGGCTGCTTCCCACACTTCAGCTTTAAACTTGTCCCAGGTGATGATGATTTTTATCTATCTATCACTGCATTTTACCTAAGTGAACTTCTAATCTAGTTTCACCAAACTCTGTTAAGATTTGAAGCAGAACAGCATTGATCGGCTGAGCTTACAAGCAGAGTCTTCTCAACACAGTGCAGGTACCCCCTTCTATGGTTTGAATACCAGGGTGAAGTGTATTCAGATGCATTCCTAGAGCATTCTACCTGAGTTGGAAACACACAGGGAGAAACTCTCTCACTAGGCTTGCTCTAACAAATTGCATCAGGTTGTTCCTGCCTTCCCCTTCCAAGGGAGCTCTAACTGACTCTGCCTTCAAACACTGGTACTCAGAGATGATCTGGCAACTGGTTTTTTAGGTCATAAGCAAGTTACTGGTTTAATTTGCCTAGCTGTTTCTTAAAGACAGCTAGACAGTTTTTACGTACCAATGCAATCCCCACATCTACAGATGGAAAACCAGCACAGACAAGAAAACAATCCTCCATAACCTGCAGTTTACATTCTCTCTCCAACCCCTATCAAATACTGCATTTTTGGATAACAAACCTGCTACAGATTTTTGGTGAAATCACTATTAAGACAAGTTAAGATGAAAGGAAATACATTTATTTGTTTACATTTGAAAAGCAGAGAGCAATGTTACTGAAGTTCATACAAACCACAAGTGTTAAAGGCAGGAAAATCATATTCAAGATCAAGCTGTAAACACGTAATATACACAGCTGGGGTCTGAGGCCATTTAATGAAGGGTGCCTCACATTAGAGAGCATGCTTGTTTTCATAATTAGTCTTCACTTTGGGTCCTTCAGAGCTTCCAGTCAGCTTAAGATCATTCTTAATGCAATTCTGCCTGCTATTAGTTTGGTCAAGAAGACATTTCTTCTTTTTTCCCACCAGCATGCTGGATGCTCTCCCTCACTTTTAATGTGCTTGCACCCAGATGGTGCCAGATTCCGCCCATCATCACCTCATGGCTGCACCCCAAGCAGCTCGGTAGCACACTCCGAGGCAGCAAGCTCTCCCTCCACCAGCAAGCAGGGCAAGTTCAAAGCTTCTCTGAACATTATGAACCTTATATCCCATGAGAGCACAGGGAATACTAATTACCTTTTGTTCAATCACATGCTTGGGATTCGTGAACGTAGCATGCTATCGACGGTTGTTTGAGAATGGGCATAACTTTGGCCAAATCATCTGAACGTGAAAATAACTGTGGGGTACATAAGGAATACTGGGCTCCTCAGAAACGAGAGCTACAGGAGGAC
The DNA here is from genome assembly GCA_024611175.1 of Megaceryle torquata. Classification (NCBI taxonomy): domain Eukaryota; kingdom Metazoa; phylum Chordata; class Aves; order Coraciiformes; family Cerylidae; genus Megaceryle; species Megaceryle torquata. The sequence continues at coordinate 12,063 of JANIJG010022477.1, forward strand.
CAGATGCGTTGGACTCTACATCTTCATGCCTTTTCAAGCCCTATATGCACCTGCCGTGCAAACATAATCGGTGAAAACCCTTAAGGCCCATCTAACGCACAAGCGTGTTAGCTGCTTAATGGTTTCTCCCTCTCTGTGTGAACCCACAATTCCGGTTACCCCCCGCCACACCTCAGCAAAATGCGGATCTGCAGCCGACACCCGCGGGAGTCGCTGCCCTCGGTACCTTTACGTTCCCCGGGAGGTAACGCACGGGCTCCTCCCCACAGGGCTCCGCCGCCCGGGGTTCGCACACACCCGCCCGGGAGGAGCGGGCAAGGGCCGAGCAGCAGCCCCGCGCCACGGAGCTGGAGGCGGCAGCGGCCGCTAACGGACACTTCACGATCTCCCGCGCTTTGCTTTCCCTCCCCCACCGCGCTATGCTCGTCCCGACACGACCCCTCCCTGGCCGCACCGCCCGACAGGAGCTCTAACCAATCCCGCCGAGATTGCCAGAGCCGCCCGCCAATGAGAGTGCCTTTCGGGGCGTTCCCCCCACTGCCTCCCACCTCCGTCCCGCCGGGATCACCAATGAGACGACAGGAGACAAACTCCCATTCGAGGACAATCATTCAGCCACTCCCCACCCCTCCACCTAGCGTCTCCAGGACGTTATAGACAAGGCAGGCCAATCGGGGGCGAGGCCTCGTGCGTCGTATCCAATGGGAGCGTTCGAGAGCACGGCCAGAGGCTGGGGCCAGAGGGGAGCCGGGAGCAGAGCGCGGCGGCGGCTCCAAGCTCCGCCCTCTCTCGATCCGCTGGCGGTGAGGCCGGCTTCCCCCTCCCCGCCTCCCTGTCCCCGCCCGGCCGGCCTCGCTCTCTTTTCCTTTCTCAGCAATGGCGGCGACGGCGGAGCAGGAGCAGCAGCAGTTTTATCTTCTCCTGGCTAACCTGCTCAGCCCGGACAATGGGGTCCGCAAGCAGGCCGAGGTAACGGGTCCGCCTCGCCCCGGCCCTGGGCACCAAGCCGGCCTGTCAGACCTTCCAGCCCTTGCCGGAGGGAGGGGGGGCAGGGAGGCGGCGGGGCCGGCTGAGCCCCACGTGTGAGCAGCGGCACCAGCTGCTGCCGGGGCGGCCCGGGCCTCTCTCCCCCTCCCTCCCCATTGGCCTCTGGCCCCTCGGCCGGTCAGCCGGGCGGTTGCGGCGGTTCTCCCCGGTGGGGCGCGGGGGCCGTTCCGGCCACTGGCGAAGGCTCCGGCCGCTGGCGCGTGAGGGCGCGAGGGGTCTCGCTTCCCGCCCCCCCTTCCCGCCTCGGCGGCCCTGCGTGTCTGGCACCGCCCGGCCCTCGGCCGCCTCGTGTCAGCTCCTCTTGCCGCGCCCCGCGGGGCCCGTGTGGAGCCCCCCGGGGGCTGTTTCTATCCCTTGCCCATGGCGAGGCAGGGCCTGGGCTGGCTCCGCCCGGGCTGGCCGGCGTGACGGAGCGAGGGCCCGGCTCTCCCGGGGAAGGGAGGCTAAGCCGTTGTTGAGGCCGGTCCTCGCTGGCTCGGAGCGGGGAAGGGGGCCCCAAACGAGGTCAGAGCGGGTGTCTGCCCTTCCTGGACGTGCAGCTTGGAGGAGCGTGATTGAAGCGCTCCGCCGAGCTCGGGGAGGGGGCGTTTCTGCGCTTCCGAAGCGGCCCTCTCAGGGTCCTTGCCGCCTGTGCTGGGGCAGGAGCGGGACCGCAGCCGCACCCCTCGTCTCGCCGAGGTCCCCTCCTCTTGCCACACAGTAGTTTGGTTTTTAACTTCGGAGTGTTATTCCAGTGTTTCATCAGCTAAGAAATATTTCACTAAAAGAAGCATTTTCAATATACCGAGTTTCTCTGTTATCAGCAAAAACTTTTCACATGTGTTATTTCAGCTGAAATTCTTTGTGATGGCTAAGCCACGTTAATTCTTTCTCTCTGTCATGCTTAAGACTCTATTGTCAAGCCTAGTGGGGAATCTCTCCCATTGAATTAAATACTATCGTCTAGGTTTTGCATGAATTTCCACTGCATGGCTGCATCGGGTATTTATCGCTCTGATCACTTCAGCGGTCAGCAGAGTTCAGCACATTGTCTGGCAGAGAATAAAAAGTATTATTGTTCCTGATGCTGCAGTGAAAATTCCTAAAATATAATCTGGGAATGAGAAGGAGGCAAGATGTACATTTTTAGAAAGCCAGTGAAGTTCAGCATTGATTATTGCAAACCCTTTCTAGAAAAGCAGCAAGAATTATTCCCACATTCCTGAAGATCCAACTGTACTGGAGACCATTCCCTGGGAGATGAATTTCATTCTCTTTTTCAGCTGCCTGCGTGTAACATAAGGACATTTTTCACAACTTTATTAAATTCTAACAAGGCACATTTATTGGCCAGCTGTGTCATAATACATGCAAAATAAAATGTTATTGGAAGTCTAAACCAGATTCTTAAAACTGACATTGTCAGAAACTTAATTGGAACTGAGTTGGAGTTGGTTTTTTTTAATCTTCATAGTTATATATGCACTATGGTTAATCAAAATAAGAAACCTTAATTGTCATGATAGGTTACCAAGCTTTTCAAGTCTGTTAGTTTTGTATACTAATACAGGTGAGTAGCATAACTTTTATTTAACTGCACTGAGTCTGACATTGGTTCCTGCATAGTTCTAAGGTGTATTACAAGTATTTTTATGGCTTGGGATCATTCAGAGTGGAAGGGTCCTCAGGTCTGTAGTGCAGTCTACACAAAGCAGGATCAGCTGTCAGGTCAGGCCAGGTCACTTGGGGCTTTGGCCCCTTGAGTCTTGAAAACCTCCAAGAATGAAGACTGCACAAGCTTTATAAGCAACCTGCTCTTTCTTGACTGCCCTCATTAGAGCAAATACATCTGAACTGCTATCCAGTCTGCACCTCCCTTTTTTCAGTTTATGCCTGCTGTCTCTCATTCTTCCACCATACACAGCTCTGAAGAACCCATCTTGGTCTTCGTGGCCGGTTAATTAATTTTTATCTAGAAACACAGATCTGTCTCAATGGTGTACCTAGATTGACTTAAACAACTGCATAGCACAAGCAGTTTTTTTTTAATGTGTACTTACTGTTGGAAGGCAAGACTATGGGGATTCAAATAACTGCAGGTAAATTGAATAGCAAGTTTTCATTTGTGTCCAAATTAAAACAGTGAGAATGAGAAATGGACAGACAGGGAGCTAGAGGAGACAGGCTTGGTGATTACTAATAGGTCTGGTCATTGAAATTAGGATGAGGGGTGTTATGCTGAAGACTAGACTTGATGGGGTGTAGAGTCATACCCTGTTTGGGTGTGGGTGTAGTGAAAGCTGTAAAAAAAAAAAGAGGAGGAAGAAAAACTAATCACCTAAAACCTATTTTTATTGAAGTATTTATGTATATGGATCTATGCATGTGCTACCACACTTGTAACTTACTGTGATTAGTTTGCTGAAACTTGGTTTATTCATTTTATCTCCCACTAAAAATTACTGGAATGTTGTCTGTTGACTATAGTAGCCTGTCTTTCTCTCTTTTATCTGTCTATCTTCTGATAGAGAAGCTTTTATTTACTTTGTATGTGATTTTATGCTCTTCTCTAAAAATACATTTCTTGGGTTTGGAAGAACACGAGTACTAAGTGTAGATAATAAATATTTCCTTGCATGGATTCTGAAAGCTATGCTGTGTGAGAGATTTGTACCTCTGGATGAGGTGAACTAAAATAATACAGTGAAGATAAAGCAGGGTCCAGGTATGTAGTTAGAGCACAAGGAAGACTGGTAGTAAGATGGGTGGACCCAACAAAGTAGTCTTCCACGAGCACAGGGGGGAAAGTTCTGGCTTTGGCAATTCTTGCCTACTTTGCCCTGGTGTTCTTGGGCATCCTCTGAATTCAGTCTTTGAATTGCCAGAATGATGCCAGTAAACAACTAGGTAGGTTGCTGCCATTTTTAGTGAGTTTAAACAACTCTAAATAGAATTTCATCATTATCAGAACTGCTGTGACTGAAGGCAGCTTTTACAATGCTTCAGCTGTCTAGGGAAGCATACTTCAGGTCCTTGCTGGACCTGTGTTTAGGGAGCCTTACTGTTCCTGTATTTGTCATCTTATTCATGTATAATAGTGCATTATAAATATATACATTCATGGAAATAGTTAATCTGAGAAGACTTTTTATTCTGACCCTAAACCTCATTTAAATTTGCAGTCTTTATGAAATGATTTTATTAAATGCAGGGTCGTTGGGGATTGGGTCTCACTGACTGTGAGCGTATATTAGCAAGTAGAGAGATTATGAAGAAAGGATTGACTCCATGAATGAGGCCCACTAGGAGACTGGTACAGGAAGTGGAGGAAGATGACGTCTAATATGAAATGTGTGATGGGGAAGCTATTTCAAATAGTAGGTATACTGTCAAAGTCTGTAAATTTGCTACAGTATTAGAAAAAGCTGTTGCAATGGTAAGAATTGGATGTAGACAAGCAGGGAACTGATTGAAATGAACTTAGGTTTTGCATTCTAGGCTTGTTCTTTGAGTTCAGGATGGCACAGTGAGTATTTGGAAATGGTGGAGTAATTTATCTTCAAGATCTGTCCACAAAAAAATAACTCAGAAACTCTATTTCTGAATGTGATTGCTCTTCAGTTTATAATTCCCCTGCTGTTACATAGCTTTAGTATATTAGAAACAAGCGTTTATAGCTGACATGTACCATGTTTCAGATAGAAAAAGTAAGTTTGCTGTGTGCTTACTCTAATTTAAAAAGCCATAGTGAAGTATGCAAGACAAAGTATGCACACCAGAAGCATGTAAGGACGATGTAACTGAACTTCTCATCGAACTTTCCACTTCAGGGTTTCCTTAGTGGGGAGAATAAATAGCCTGTCTTTCTGAAATTCATGCAGGAGTTTAAAAATTAAAAGTTCTTACTCAAAATATGTAGCTGTGTGATTGCCACATCACATTGTAAAGGCCAGAAACAGGTTCCAAAAAAAATGCTGAACAGATGTTTGGACTATATATTTGTCAGTGCTTATTAACCTGTTTGTCATAGTTCAGTTACAGGCTTCCAAGGTTCTTAATCCTTTGATGTCATAGGAGCTACACTGGATTTCCAGGAAGATATACATTCTGTATTTGTTGTATTTCCAGGAAGATATATGTTCTGTTTATATTGTATATGCCAGTGATGCATATGTAGATCATTGCAATATGTCAGCTCTTATTGAGTAACTAAGACTTTACTCATTATTTTAAAATAAGTCAGAAATTTTTATTTTTATCGGTTTATTTTTTTCTATGCTGTCTTCTGTTAACTGGGTGGATACTGAAGTTGTTTTAAAAGGAAATGCTTAACCATATGCTTTCTAGTAATTGTTTACAATAAGATGTATCTGTTTTTTTCTGCAGGAGACATATGAGAATATTCCAGGTCAGTCCAAGATCAAGTTCCTCCTACAAGCAATCAAGAATACAGCTGCTGCTGAGGAGGTATGGCTCAATAGTCTTTGAATTCTTCAGATTTTCAAGGGAACTTGGAGGAGGGAAGAAATCAGTGCCAGTCAGTTTTGGGATAAATGAACAAGTGTGACATTAATTGAATCGTCGTAATTTACTGTGCATTTGTAGAGGGTTCACTTATCCAGTTTGTTGCATGTCAAGTTCACTTGCAGACTTTCTGATAGAGCATATGTTGTTTCAGAAGTAGTCTTTCATAAGTATCTGCTTAGATCTCAATTGTTTTATGGCTGTGTATTTTGCTTAATGAATTGTCATGGTTTAGAGCAAAACCATGCAACCTCTTGCTCATCACAGGAAGGAGAAGAGGCAAAAAAGTGCAAAAACCCTGTGGGTTGAGATAAGGAGGCTTTAATACAACAATGCATAGAGAGGAAAAAAAAAACAACCAACAGCCACAGTGACAGTAATGAAACAATAATACACACAAGAAGGGAGAGTTAATGAACCGAGAACAAGCTGCATCTCTCCAAAACCCCCAGCCCCTTTCGCGCGCCTTGCCTGGCCCGTCCCCCGCCTTTATGTACTGGGCATGACGTCAGTATGGTATCGTGTAACACATTGCCCGGTTCAGTTGTCCATCCTGATTGTGAACCCCTCACGACTTCTGGTGAAAACTGTCCCTATCCTAGCTGAACCCAGGACACAAATGTTTTTTTGGTTTTTTTCTTAAAATGTGTAACTGATGTATGACTGTTACTGTGATGTTCCTTCAAGATACAGTTGAGAAATGCTTTCCATTCTGGGGTGCTATGCCTAAGTATGTTAAATTTATCTATTATCTGAAACTTATTGTGCTTCTCAAATCTAAACAGAGAGATAAGGTAGCAGTTGAACATTTTATTCAGCTGACTTGTGTATTTCTTCCTATTTGGGGAGGATATGCTCATTAAGTCACCTAGCAGTGTTATAGAAAGAATGGAGAGCAGGCTATAAGCACTATATTTTTTTTTTTTCTGTGGGCATACAGCAAGTGTGCCTTTTAGTTATTCCTTGATTTTTGTAAAGGCTCACATGCTTTAGTGAACAGATATAGGACTTACTGGTAAAACTATTATTCCTTGGATATGCAGTGTGAAGAACTCCTAAGCTTTCAAAATGGTAGAAGCTTCAAGTCTAGTTTTACTGAACAACGGAAGGATGTAGCATATAGAATTTCTGAACAGTGTTATACGGAGAGTCTAAGTGTGCTGTTTCTCTCTGGATAATGATCTCTTCTGGTAGATTGCATTCAGTTTAAAGGTAGATGCTATTTTTTCATGCTCAGTAAGTATCAGCTTAGTAATACTGATGCTTATCTACCTACAAAGCAGTGTTCTTCTGACAGACTCTTTAATTTTATACTAGCAGCTGGTTTCATAAGAGCTATGTAGTCTTCCCACCTGCCCCTCTGAGATGTTTCAAGGGATAGAAAGCTGTAGAGCAGTCTCGTTTGTATTTAAATTTACCACTAAAAGTAAGATCTACCACCACTTTTTCATCATATATAATAATTGGAAAATACTGTGACCTAGAAGTTGTAGCTGCATTGCACATGCTGCTGTTTTGAGTACATTTGGTAAATCTGAGTTAACGTCTACAAAGTCATGCTTGTGTAAATAAATACTTGCTTCATATTGATTATTATTTCCTTTACATCAGCTAAGGAAATAGCCCAGTCTAAAACTTGTTCAGAATTTTGACAAAGACATGACTTCTAACTTACTCAAGTGCAAAGAAACTTTTCACCTGTAGAAGTTGCTTTTGCCAGAGACATCAGAAGTTAACATTTGTAAACTATAACTTTGACATTTAACCCCACCAGTGGATAAATCAAAGAAAGTTGTAAATGTTATCTCGTAACTTGAATAGACAGTTGGTGCTCAATCCAAAAAATCCTGATGAATAAAACCTGCAGACAAGCTCTCTTCCCTGTCAACCCAAATTCATAGTAGCCTAGTTAGAGCCTCAGTGAAGTCACCTCCATGTTTGATCTAAACACTTCATGTAATCATGCAAGGAAGCATTCTCTGTGTTCTGTATAGTGCTGGTATGCAGACACACAGTGCTTAGCTGTTCATATGTTTTATGTAGATCCAGATGTTGGGCAGAATAGCCTGTATGTCACCAATCTGTAGGGCTTTGGCTCAGCCATGTGTCCTCTGATCACATTGAATGTACTGGTACCACTGAACACAGGCTCCTAGAAGAAGCCTTAGAACTTTAAAGATCCCTTGCCCAGGTTATAGGAAAGCTGGATTTAGATCCCTCTTCACCCTGAAACCTCTGTATGGTTTTACTCCCTCACAGGAAAACTAGGCTGAGGAAAATACTCCATGCTGTTTGCAGGATCTGGTCTGCTGTGTTGTAGAGAATACAAGATTAATAGGACCATTCAGAGCACTTGTGGCAGTCCTGAGTCTGCAACCTAGTAGGTTTGGCATCTAAATGGAAAACGAAGGGTTCACATCCTGCTCCCAGGATCCCTTGCATTTTACATGGGAAAAAAAAACCCCAAACATTAAGGTAGATCTGAAATAACACTTAAAAACTTAACTGTATAACAGGTTTTCTCCTAACCAAATGCCTAAAACGTGGAAATAATGACCTATTCCCTCTGTTCTCATTTCATACTTTACTGATAGAGTAACACTGTTCACAGACGCGAAGGAAACATCTGACTTAGCAGTTAGAACATTTGTGTGCCAGATGATACGTGAGTTCGTACACCTCGTGCTGAGGAGCTTTAACTCAGGTCTCCAGCTTCCTGAGTATATAGTCTTGCTGTTACAAAGTTAGGACTCCTTCCTATACAATGACATTTTAATTAGTTGAACAGAAAGGTTCACAGTTTATTTGACAAATTTTATTCTCACGATGTGTTTCAGGTCTTGGGGGCTGTTCCTTTGCATTTTTGATGTACCACCTAAATCTTGGAAAGCAACAAAGCTTCTGCATTTTCACCTGCATTTGTTTTCTTCCTGGTTAACTCCAGACTAGTAGCTTTCAATTGTGTCCTAATTTAGAGTTTGCTAATTTCAAGCCCCGTCAAATACAATAACAAATTCTGTGTAAAACTATTCCTACTTGGCAGCCATCTTAGAGGACTGACATTTCCATTCCTCTAGTCTGTATTGTCACGCGAAGGGGTTGCATTTCATAGTCTGGAAACTACTGCTGTGGGCAGCTTCCTCTTCAGCGTCTGGGGTGGGGGGGAAGGAAGGCAGCCCATGGGCTTCTGGTGCACCACACTTCTGCCTTTTACGTTATGCATGGACCTTATAGGCACGGTGTGCTTTGAATTACATATGGGACTGAATTCTTCATTGAGGTTGTGCAAGTCCATCTTTGGACCATGTCCTTAATATGGATTGCTCCCATCCGTGCATGTTTTCCTCCTCGGCCACTTAAAAGGAATAATTAAACAGAAGTAAAAATCACTGTAACTGTGCTACATAAGATGGTCAGTCTTTTTCTTACAAAAGATGTAGGATTACCTGGGCACTTTGAATGCCAGTGGAGAACATGGTGTTCCAGATCTCTCTTTATAATTCTTCTGTTGACCGGCTCAGCAAGTTGGTTTTCTTGTGCCTTGCTTACATGATGTCTGAAATCCTAGAACATTTTTAAAGCACTGTAAATTCTATTAAAAAGAAGTGGTGATGTTAAAATTTAAGTATTATGACTGCTTTTTATCTTAATACCTTTCAACATTTCCATTGTATGTGAGCACATCAGTAATTTAGACATGCTAGACAAAAATCCAGTGCTAGGAGAGAATTCTTTTTTTTTTTTTTATGCTTCACTGGTAGATGGAAGTTCTTTGGGGGTGTATGGTTTGTATTGTTACTGTTGTCTTTAAAAGTTATAGCTGCTAAGTTGCAGGATTTCAAAATGCTTATTTGGGTACATGTCTTGTAATAATAAAATATAAAAGAGCTTTTTGGTGTGCGTGAAAAATACATACATTCTTTCTTAAAGCAGAAGAAACAGCCCCAGAGTTGCTATTAATCTAGCCAAGCTCATCATAATTAAATTGACAATGGTAATTTTTGTATATAGGTGAATATCTGCTGAGGAAAATATGTCATTTATTATTAGAAGTCAGCTGGTTCTTTGTCACTCCTTCAAACTTGAATTTACTACAGGGAATTTGAGGTTTATTTTTTTTCCTAAGCTAGTAACAATAACCAGGAGCTAATTAATGTAGTACCAATCTTGTGTTTTTCTATATGCCTTGTTACTTGTGTTTTTACTTATCAATCAATCTGTGTTTGTGTTTTCTAATATTTTTAAATTAACCTCTTCAAAAGTGCAAATTCTTATCTTTGAGACTACATGTTCTGTGAGAAACCCTCTTCCCTATCCAGCCACCTATTGTTCCTTTAGGAAAGGAATGACTATAATGTAAGTTCAGTCATTCAGAGAACATGCACAGAAATACAGTGCCCTGAGTAACCAAAGACATTGCATCAGTTTGTGCCTTGTTTAGTCCCAGGAAACTTGCTTCCCAGTTAAGGAGAGGCTCCTATGTAAGTTCAGCATATTAATGAGGAGAAATTTAATCTTTCACAATATTGGTGCTTCTAGAGATGGGACGAAGAAAGGTGATAACATTGTCGTAGTACCAGTGAAGTTTTTAGACACGCTGTTGGTGGGATTCCCATAGTGGTGGGGAAAGAATTTATCTTCTTTCTAACTCATGTTCCCCATATGATGACCTATTGCTAGAGAACCTTGGATGGGAGCTACAACACAGGTGGATACTATGGCCCTCTGTTCACCTGCTGTCTTCCTTAAATCTGCTAGGGAACATCTACTGATCCTATGTATGTGATGGCTTTGGTCCACACTGGAGCTGTTGAGGAAGAAGAGATAAGGAATGATCTAGAGTAAGATCCAATTCTAGTCCTTCCCTTCTGTTAGTATAGACTCTGTGTATACTACTCTTTAGCTGGGGAGATTGGGAAAAGTGAGCCTGGACGCTGCAGACCATAGTAAGTCCTCTTGGATGATGTTTTCTAGCAATACCTGATTTTAACAGGGTTAGAAGTTGAAACGTTGAAGCAGTTTGTGTTTCTCATCTCTAGGTTATGCTGTAGCAATACAGTTGAGACATCTTTTGGAAATTGGCCTTTGTTAGTTCTGCTGCTTACTGAATGGTTTTGAATTCCAAATTAATTTATGAATTCATTTCACACATTAAATTAGAATATCTTAGGAAAAAGATAGAGTACATGTTGCATTGGATTAATTTTTTTTGTGAGGATTTAATGTGTATAAGGTTTTGCTACATGCGTTAAACTAGAAGTTTGAGGGGGTGTTTTTAAATTGCTGTTTCTCCTTCTAGAAACACTAGTTAGTGAACATCCTATTTATTAAGTTGTTCAAAATGCTTTGTGTGGGGTTTTTTTGCCTTCATGTCATGTGTTTGTTAATTTTTAATTACTCAGACATGTTGTTTGCTTATAGTTCTTGTACAATTGTAAATAAATACAGATATGTAAATGCTACTGTTGTAGAGTTGCTGTATGCATGAGGGAAGTGTAGATTATTTTAATAGTGCTCAAATTCAAATTTAAGAAAAATATTTCATCACAGGCATGCAAAAGGCTAAAAGCTTTGTTTTGTGGTGGGTTTTTTTGTTTGTTTGCTTGTGTGTTGGTTTCTTTTGTGTGCTTCTTGTTGTTTGTTGTTCAGAGTAGAGTTTTATTTGCCAAAATCTGACTAGGTTCCTGAATCTTCAGCATGAAGTTTGGTTGTTTGAGAAAGTGAAGGAAGGTTTACAGGTTAATTATCTGACAAAGTTGTCCCATTGTCCCTTGTTAATCCAAAAAAAAACCCCATCTGGATTATGATTATCTCAGCAGGCCATTTAAAACAGGCCATCTTTTAGTAATGCAGCTATGTCTGTAACTTGTGACACAGTTATCTTCAGGGTTCAGTTCTAGGAAGAAGAAAAAAAAAAAAACCAAACTGATTACCGCAGTAGATTTCATGACTGGTTCTTTGAAGAACTGTAATTGTGAAAAACATTGTTGTATGTTGATGTTTCTTTACTGTTTTTACTATCATAATGATAATCTGTTGTTTAAGAGGTATTCTGTTTACCAGACAAGTCTACACAGTGAAAATTGATCATTTGGAGGCATGATGTCAGTTGTCTTCCTCATAAGACCATGATTATCATATCAAAACACTTTAACATACATATTTTCTTATTCAATAGGCTAGACAAATGGCAGCTGTCCTTCTACGACGTCTTTTGTCTGCCACTTTTGAAGAAGTTTATCCAACTCTTTCACCTGATGATCAGACCTCTATCAAAAGTGGGTTGCTGTTGATTATTCAGTTGGAAACGCAGTCTGGTATGAGGAAGAAAATCTGTGACATCGTCGCTGAATTGGCCAGGAACTTAATAGGTACTTTATATAAGCTGATATTGTGGTAAAATGCTTATGTATTGATAATTCTTGTGGTTTTATTTCCTGTTCTCTAGTCTGGTGTAGACATTTGCATCTGATGTACTAACTGATTTAATGGTTTGAAGTAAATCCTAATATTTTATTATCCTTGATCAGATAAAAAGAAGATTCCTTAACTCTGCTTTTTAAATTGCTTGAGTGTAGGTGAGATTGTATTAAGGTTTAGAAATCCATTTTTGTTTAAATTCTTGTGGTTGTTATGCTGGACATCTGCATCAGTTTCTTTTTCAGGTGCTGTTATACAACAGTAAATAGAGAACATCTCCTGAGTGCCATTAGATTTGACACTTAGACCATATTTTGCACTGTGACTTGGACACGTCTTCACATCAGATTTTTGAAATTAATTTAGTAGGCATGAGATCTCTGCACAGTTGTGATTTAATGTCTCAAGTTTGCATATCCTAAAACTCTGTTATGCTTAATCTAGATGAAGACGGAAACAACCAGTGGCCAGAAGTTCTCAAATTCTTATTTGACTCTGTCAGCTCTCAGAATGTGGGACTGCGTGAGGCTGCTCTCCATATTTTCTGGTAAGCTTTCAGACTGTACTATATTTTTGCAGGTTAGCCAAATCATGTCTGTAAAACTCTGAGAGAAGCTGTCAGCTTAACAAGCAATCATATGTATTTCATTATTCTCTTGTATTGTGGTTTACCTAACTCTTACATGTTCAGTTACAATCTGTAGTTTAAGCAATGGCTATGTTTAAAATAATAGTTAAGGTGAAGCTGTGTGAATTTGTATTAATGTTTTGGTCTTTTCTTACCCTTAGGAATTTTCCTGGGATTTTTGGGAATCAGCAGCAACACTATTTGGAGGTCATTAAGAGAATGCTGGTTCAGTGTATGCAATATCAAGAGCATCAATCAGTAAGACCTTTATATTCTTTTTCAATATGTCCTGAGTATAGAACCTTAGTGTAGTAGGCTCTAACATAAAGGTTTAACCAGCTTCTTGAACTGTTTGTGCATACTTTGCTATAATAGCAAGCCTTGCTTTTCTGGAAGGCTTCAGATTATTGATTTGTGCAGAGAATTGTATTTAGAAAATTTTTCTCTTGTGGAAAATGCTGGGCAAGGATAGGAAGCCCTGCTGTGGTATCTGTATTCAGTTTGCTGCTCCCCTATGGATTACTTTTTCTGACCTTTGAAAATCGACTGAGTAACATTTTCTAAAGTACCACAAGTCATGCCTTTAAAGAAGCATGTTTTAAACACTTAGAGCATACTTTTTGAAAAATAGGACTTTGACACTTGCAATGGAAGTTGGAAACAATAGTTTTCTTCTTTCTTTCTTTTGTTAAGCCCAACCCAAAACAAACAAAAAAACCAACCCAAAACCAAACAGCAACAACAACCAACCCCCCCAAAAACATACCACCAAATAGACCTAGAACTAAGGGATATTTATCACCTTGTAATGGATAGTTTTTTTGTGTTGTGGAGGACTTAGATGCTGAAGATCTTCATTATCACTTTACCTTAATTTGAAGTAGGATGTAAGATCACATGTTAAAAACTAATTGCTATATCTATTAGGAAAATGTAAAAGGAAAACAGTAATACAAAATGTAGTCTCATCAAAGGCCTATTGTTAAAAGACAACAAAGGCATCTTTCATTACAAGTTCTTAATGTTTCTTTCTCCAATCCTGTTGTCTTCTAGATAAAGACTCTGTCTGCGAGAGCTGCAGCTGCATTTGTGCTTGCTAATGAACACAATCTTCCCCTTCTTAAACATTTTTCAGACTTGCTACCTGGAATATTGCAGGTAAGAAACCATACAAGTAACATTTAATGTGCCCTTAATGTCTGTATTGACTATCTGAATGTAAATTATTGGTCTACAAATTTGTGTCAGTCTTTTTTTCTGAGACCCAGATTAAATCCTAGTTAGCCTGACATTAGTCACCAGCAGTACACAGTGGAAACTGATAAGGAATTCTGTAATCGTAAGCTCTTGGGGTTTAAGGAAAATAGTTCAATGCTGATTAATTTATACAGTGTTACCTAGATAAAGTGACTTAAAATTCTTCATAAGGTGTGTAGCTCAAAATCATAGAGCTTTTAAATTAAAGAGTATTTCAGTATCATGGTTAAATATGGGCTATCCCTGGGATTTCAGGTAATCAGTAAGTATAAAATTCATTGACACATGATATCTTTGATATCTTGCATATCTTCAGTTTAGAGGAAAACAATTATTCTGAACAAAGATTCTCAGAGTAAGAGCAATGGTCTGGACACATGATCTTTACTGTTTGACGAATTAGGAATTTGCAAACAAAATACCTTCTTAAGCTTCATATAATTTCTGATTCTGGATTAGATCTCTCTTAGGATAGATGAATTGGAGCAACAGTTGGAATTCTAATACAAGGTGGTTTATTTTTGGACGGAAGCGTATTGTAAGCCAAACCAGTGGCAGAAATGGTTTCAGCTCTAAAGTATGACAATTTCATAGTGCAGTTCCCTTTCTATATCAAGAAAAAGGGGAAATAACTAAGTACCTGTGACAACAGTGGTACTGAACTTCTAATAATTTTAAATTAGGCTAAATTTAGGTTAAAGGCTGACTTCTTGCTACAGTCAGTACAGCAGGTTCCTGTTGATAGTGTAAGCTGTAAACCTTGACTGTGTGTGCTTTGTGGCAAGCTGAAGAAAAATTGTACCGAGTTTACTGGCTTCTGCAAATGATGGAATCCTACTTGAAATGGAAACTGAGAGGAATTTATTAGAATCAAATGAACTTGAAAATGGGCTCCAGTGTGTACAAGATAAGTATTTTGATATTGAGGTTGTGATTGGTCCCTGTCTGTGACTTTGGCGATAACAACTGTATCGTTCAAAAATTATAACTGGCTACTGAGTATTGAGTGGGAGTGAGACAAGACTTGGTGTGGGCGTGCCATTTGTCTTGTTTGGCAAATAAATAGTATGCTGTTTTTAGACTTCAGACTAATAACCCACTTTGATAAAAGTTTCACTGCTACTATTTTAGGATGTTAAAACACATGCACTTAGCTTGCATTTGCAAGCTTTATTTTGCAAATATAGAGCACAGAGCTGTGCTACGAAATCGGTCTTTTTAAGTACTTACTGTGAGAAGGACTAGATTTTCAGGCTGTGGTAACACAAGATGGATATGAAGATCTGAGTTTATAAATAGGAGATGGGATGTGTTAGAATAGTTGTGAGTGACCTTTGGAGACGGATGCTTTTTTTGTTGTTGTTGAAGTTCATTTTGTTGAACTATTGTTGTGGTAAAAAAGCTAAAAATAAAATTCTGACTTGTCAATTCAGTCCTTTCAGAACAAGATCTATAGTAATTATGTTGGAAGTTGAACTTGAAGAACAAATAAGTGAAGTTTGTATCCAAGAGATTTCCTTGCAGTGGAGGAAGAAGCAGCTGGAACTTGAAATGACTTCTGTGGTTGTTGGTGTTTGATACTACAGAAAAGTGCCTCTGCTTTTTAGGGCTCACCATACACATTGAACTTCTTTCTCCAGAAACATAGTCTTGCTTTAAAAAAGACTGTTGTGGTTGCAATGGGTATAAAATAGAGTTTTACAGAAACTTCTAGTAAATACTACATTATCCTTTGCCAGAATCGGAGCATGAGTGGTAACCATTAGTCCAATAGGCCTTAATCAAGAAAGACTTGTTTTAGATTTTTTTTCAGAACATTTCTGATACTGGAAGAGGCTGCTTCTATCTTGAAAGTGTGGGCTGTTTGAGAGGCATTAGCAGAAGTGTTGGATTCTAGACTTAAATATTAAAAACCACCTAACTATTCACTTAAAAAAATAAAATTCTACATTAGGAAGACATCAAATACTTTGCTAATTAAAATTCCTTTCCAAACCCCAAAACTGAATTTCAAGACTGTTTTTATTTTGGAGGTTTTTGTGTCCTACTTCTGGAAGAGTTTTAACTGTGTTGCGTAACAGTTTTGGTACTACAGTATCAACCTGGTCAGTTAAAAGTAACCTTTAAATTACTTTTCAGAATGTAGCTTAGGAAAGGTACTTGTGGAAAAAAAAAAAAAACCACCTTGATTTCTTTTTCTCTTTCCTGTGTCCTGTGACCGAAGGCTGAAAGGTCTGCTTTAATTTGGTGACTCTCCAGACATGTCTGGAAAAAATAAATTAAATCTTGAGATTCCTGGTATTTGTAAGTGTGAACTATTCAAAACTGTTCTTGGTTAACAGGGAAGAAAGGAAATAGATTTATTTTCCTTCCAATTTTGAAGTTTTGCTTGTGCCTCTGATGTGTGACCTTTGTTCATTCTGAGTGTGTGACTACTGTGTTAGATTTCCATCAATAATGGTCAAAATTCATGGCATATAACAATACAGTTTTGGACTCTGCATATTATCTCTTTGTAGTCGTTGTGGATTTATGTACTGACCACCGTAGCAAGGCCTGACCCTAGAATGCTGCTGAAAGTATGAAGTCTAAGCAAAGGCTTCCAATTGGTCTTTTATTAGTTTGAAGGTTACAGCTCAAGCTGGGTGCCTCTGGAGGTGGACCCCTACCCCAATTCATGCCTCTTATTTATACCTGTACCACTGATACCCAAGTCCAACCACTTAATTCTGTTGGTGGTCTCTTAATTTTTGTAATATTTTTCACTGTTGCTAGGCTGGCCTTATGAAGTTACTTCATCCTTTTGGAATTGTTATCTCAGTCCTTATTGTCTTCATTCTGTTCATATCTGCCAGGTTCAGCTAGATCTTTGTTAGCAGCATTAGTTATGTCAAAATGTTTGCTTGGTAAGTTTTTGCTTCAAGGCTTCAACTACTTTAGGTGTTAATACCAAGCCATTAATGCTGAATGAGACTATACGGAGAGACAAGAATACAGTTAATCAAATTTCTTTTATAACAGTGGTCTGTTCATAGTATTATTTGTTTTTATTGACTCTTATCTTCATCTTTTCATAGGTTGTAAATGAGTCCTGCTATGAAAACGATGATTCAGTCTTGAAATCTCTTGTAGAAATCGCAGATTCTGCACCCAAGTTTTTACGAACACATTTAGAATCTACACTGCAACTAAGTCTGAAGGTAAAGCTGGGATTTTTTGTTTGTTTGTTTTAAATCAGTCTTTCAGCCTCTAAACTTCTAACCATTTGCTCTAATCTTCTGGATCGTAGTTGTGTGCAGATACCAGTCTCAGTAACACACAGCGTCAGTTGGCACTTGAAGTAATTGTGACCTTGTCAGAAACTGCTGCTGCTATGTTGAGGAGGCATACAAACATTGTTGCACAAGCCAGTAAGTATTTTACTCCTTTTCTTTGTTAAAGAAATTTGTCTTTACAGTATTAAGCTTGCTTTGCAGGTAGTCAGTAGGAAAAACCAAGAGTTCACTAGTGCTGACAACTTTAGGTGACACTGAATTTTGTTATGGAGGAAGCCACTTCTTTATCATGACTCTTCGTAAATCAGTTTGTGTTTTTGCAGCCACCAACAATTTGAATAACAATACAGTAGACTTTTCATTAGGTGTTTCCAAGGCAAATACTACTTTTTTTTCTGCTGCCTTTGGAAATTAATACTGTGAAAAATAATAATTTAAAAAAAATAATTGATGCATTTAGTTCTGAAGTTCTACACTTGAAGTTTGGTATGTAGGCCAGATACTCTGTGGTGCTGGCAACTGCGCGGAAGGAATTTAGCATGCATGTTGAGCCTCAGTGTTGAGTTAAAACTGTGTATTCAAAGTCAGATGCTTATATAAATACTTTGAGATAGTCTTAATTAGTCCATTTAACATGCAGATTCTAAATTCTTTAGAGATACGCACTTTTAATCACACATTAGTATTTTAGATACTAAAAATAACTGTCTTCTGGATAGCCCCAGCAGCAATGCTGTTCACACAGATATTTCTCTACCTTTTAAACCACTTTTGTGAGTAGATCAGGGCAGTGACACAGCGATGTAGTATGCTTTGTGGAAGGATTCTTTTCACTCCCTCACACACTCATATTTGTCTAGATTCTTGCTTTTTTCCTGAAACTCGCATAAAGACAATCTGTTAAAAGGCAACTTTTTTTTTAGTTGTGTGCTCAGGCTGGGGAAAGATAATCATATACATGTCACTAAAATAATCATAAAACCAGAAAATGTTGTAAGCTGGATCTACTGAAGTGTCTAAACTATTGACTAGAAGTTTTGTTTACTTGTAGAATATTTTTTTTTTAAAGAACAGATTCTTTTTGCATATATGATGATATTTCAGAATGTGTAGAATACTATGTTTTCATCCTGTCCTCTAGCTTGTTGGGAGTATTAACGCTTGACACTTGCTGTCCCCTGAATAAGTACAAGCTTCTTATCTCGGTCAGGCAGCATAGTGGAAAAGTACCTCATATCTCTTTAGAATGTGTTACTTTTATATTAGGTTGTTAGTTGCTGTTTAGGAATGAAGTATTAAGATAAGGCACCATGTGGGAATGAAATGCCTTTGGTTTGCAACCCATTGTAAAATTGCTCCTAATATTAATGAATCACAAAGGTGAAAGACATTTATTTTGCAGAGCTAGTAAAGCAGTTATGTTCAGAGAATGATAAAAAGGTAGACAAAAAGCATTCTTTTTGTCTTGGTTTTGTGCCTTAGTTTAAAAGGCTTTCTTTTGTCATTTAACTAAAGTTGCTAGACCCCTTGATTTTTCAAAACTAGAACTAGGTCTTAGGCCACACTGTCATCTTGTGCTGTTTTTACTGAACGTGATGCTGATTTAGGAGTAAGACCATGTCCTGTGTACCAGTTATGTGCTTAGGAAATCCATTTGTGTTCAGACTTCCCTCCTTGAGCACAGCATTCAAGATAGCAAAGTGTTCTATTGCTCTTTTGCTAGAAACTAAAGCTGCAGTTTGTTTGTGGCTTTACCCAGTCTCAGAAAATGGGGAGTCGTGGCATGCTCTGACAAGCAGCAGGATTAGTAGGCTTATCCTTAACTCGTTTGTAAGCAGTCTGTATATTGGCAATAATTACGTTCTGAGGGCTTGTTGGCACAGTGTTGAAACTCGAATACACAGCTCTGCATTTAAAAAAAAATTCTTCATGGAACTTCATTTACTGGGAATCACATTCATAATAAACATCAAGAAAAACCAGCATGTTTAAAAGGTTTTGCATTTTCTAAATCTGATGACCACTCAGCTTTGGATGAGTTTGTCCTCAGCCTTGCTTACTAGCAGCTATGAACACTGACATTAATTTTTGGTACCATGTAGTATTTGTGGCAGATGATGGCTGACACCCATGTTTCAGAGCTGTGACAATACATTGTTTTCGTGTGTGTGGTTATGAGTGTCCATGTCTGAAAAGCTTCTGAGCTATTTTTTTTTTTTTCAATTTTATTAAGGAATTTCTTTTCAGTGCCTAGTAGTTATATAGAATTCTGACATGGGCATCACGCTAGAGGGTTTTTAGTGTCCATTAACTTAACTTGATAGCTGTATAAAAGCTTTCTGAAGGTTTTTGCAGCCATGAGATAATCTGTGTCTGAAGATACACAGCCATATCAAGCAAATCAATCCATAATTTTATGTTTTCTTGATAATTGCCCCACAATGCTATTAGTGAGCAATATTTGCTGCTGTCATCACTTGACTAGAAGTTTCTCATCTGTCCTGATGTGAGGTGAGTTTGCTTAGGGTTGTGCCTCTGTCGTAGATTACAGTAGTTTAAGTATGTTATGAAGTTCACCAGTTGCCATATACCTCATCAGTTGTAATAAATCTCATCATCAGTCTGGACTACTGTATGCCTACTAGTTTTTGAGGTAGATTGCTGTAGAGGACGGTTAACTATGATGCCTGTCTACAAGATGTGCAGTAGACTGCCCTGAAAAGATTCTTAAAGCTCAAAGGTTGAGTATTTGACTGAAAATTTTTCTTTCCAAGGCAAAAATGATACTGAAGTCAAACCATTGCTCTGAGTGGTCAGTGTAATACAGAGTAAAGAGTACTTAAGAGCACCTTACTTTGCTCTGAAAGTGCAAGGTATACTTCTCACTCCTTGAGCTTCTGAAGTATGCAGGAATGGGTAGGCTTACAAGAGACAAATCACTGCACTCCTGCCTCCTGTGGGGACAACTCAGAAGAACAGATGTTGAATATTGCATAATAGTTCGACATTATCATAAAGATTGCGTTATATCCTCTATTAAAAACTTACATTCAGAAGAAATCAGTCTAGAGAGGTAGAAGTAGAAAACTGGTGTGTTATGTGCAAGACATTTTCATTATACAAAACAAAAATAGGTATTAAGTGGGGAAGAATCTCAAGTTCTAAACCATTACCTTATGTAAAGGTAAAGCTTTATTCTGACTGCTGTACGTATAGTTCACAGAATTTATCATGTTAGTAAAACTGAAGGTTGAGTATTATTCTTCCATAATGAGTATAGTCTCTTTCATCAGTAAATGTTCAAAGGATGATGTCTGAGATTCAGCAAAATTAAGGAAGTATATTTGAGTTCTTAAAGCGTACAATACAATTTTTAGTTCTTTCAAAGGACTTATACTTTATTAATAATTTACTTTTTACAGTCTTCATGACTTAAAATCTGACTTTGCACTATGAATATTGGTAAGAAATAAACTGAATTTTTTTTTTTCACTCTTAATTTTTTGAGTGTTCTGAAAACAGTTTTCTGAAAATCTATCCTGAATTGTTGGCTGATACAGTTTGGCAGACTTGTTTATCTCCTACTGGAAGAAGAGTTACTTGTCTTCAGTGATTTTTTTTTTGAAAGAACTTAAAATTTATGCTTATTATTTGAGAGTCTATTTTAAAAAAGAAATCTGAGTTTAAAACTTTTTTTTTTCAGTTCCTCAAATGTTAGCAATGATGGTTGACTTGGAAGAAGATGAAGACTGGGCAAATGCAGATGAGCTTGAAGATGGTGATTTTGACAGGTAATTATGAAAGTAGTAGTTTGAATATATTACTAAGACTGGGTGGCTAAAGGGAGATTGAAGTGCAGGATGCAAATGACTGCAGTGCATTACTTTTTCCTTACTCAGGCAGCTCCTCTATTCCTTCAGTCACAAGCAGCATATATGACTGTTCTCAGACAGTTCAGAAACAGAAATGTCTCTGTTGGAAGGGACCTCCAGAGGTCATCTAGTCCAACCCCCCTGCTGAGAGCAGGGACATCCTCAACTAGAGCAGGTTG
>JANIJG010022478.1:0-28015 GCA_024611175.1 Megaceryle torquata
CAATGAATGAAATACTTTCTGTTAGGGTTAAACAGTGTTTGAATAATATTTGCAAAGTAAATGATCTTCGCCTGGAAAATAACCAGTTTTCCAAACCAACCAAATGAAAACAAACCAACCAAATGAAAACAAACAAACCAACCAAACGAAAACAAACAAACCAACCAAACGAAAACAAACAAACCAACCAAACAAAAACAAACCAACCAAACGAAAACAAACCAACCAAACGAAAACAAACCAACCAAATGAAAACAAACCAACCAAATGAAAACAAACCAACCAAACGAAAACAAACCAACCAAATGAAAACAAACCAACCAAACGAAAACAAACCAAATATATCTTGCATAGGGCCTGCATCAGAAATCTACAGTTTTACCCTGAACAGTCAGTCTTTGACAAACTGTAAAAAGGAAAGTAAGAATGGAAATATTTTAACCATATTTCATCTCGATACTTCAATATTTTCCTCTGTGTATTTATACAACATATATACATGAAGAATATGGAACAAGGTTCTGTTCTAGTGATCCTTACTGAACAAGGAGCTTGGTATAAAGAATTATGCTGCAGAATGGCCCATGTGCTAGAAAATGTATCTCAGAATAAACTGCTGAAGAACAGAAATATATTCAGAAAAACAAAAGCATGGATAATAGGCAATTTGCTCATATCCTTGGGTACTTAGGAGAAATTCTTACATTCTTTTCAAGAAGACGCTTCCAATTGTAAGCGAGTGGTGCAGGAACCAGGGGCTGATAAATGAATTACCAAAAATGCAAGACAAACACAAGGTACAAACTTTGAGCACAGGAAGTAATTAAGTATTGAAGAATCACCACCAGTTTTCTGTCTCTGCGAATTTTAAAATCAAGAACAAGTTTTTGTAAGGCAATAATAAAAAAAAAGTTCTTGTAGCCTGCATCATGCGGAAGAGTGCGACTGTGCCTTTTGCTTAGTGTACTAGAAATTCCCTTTCTATCAGGGACTGTGGTGAAGGACTGAAAGCACTATCAGCGCTAAGACACGTACGCTCCACAGCTGATGATCTCCACTGCACCTTAGCCCCTGCCTGGAGGGCAATTTCAAAGGAAAATGTGCGAGGGTGGGAACTCAAAGGTTCAAAGCACATGAACGAATGCAGTCGTACCACAGCTCCCTCGTGAAGCCAGCCAAACCTAAACTCTGCATTTATCTGTGGCCATTATCTCGTGGCACCAAAATGGCCAGGTTTTGTTTCAAAAATCTACTAAATCATACAAACCTTACGCTTTTGTTATTATTGGCTGCAGCCAAAGAAATGAAAGAAGCAATATAAATGTTAATGAGAAGATGTCTGTCTTACTTTATTTAAAAGCCGGACTAATCCCATAATCCTAACAAACAAAAATAGTAGCCTCTCCACAATTACAACATAACAATGTCCAGATGGTGGCTGTCTGTGGGGAACAAGAAGAACAAGGGGCTTTACAAGCTAAATTCCAGTGAAAAATTCCAAGTCCCAAGGAAAACTGACAGATTTGTTGAAGGAGTGATTTGACTGCAAGAAGTAGCCTCTATGGCTTATAAATGTATTCCATTTCATTTTTTAAGAGGAATTCTCACAACACAGTAAGCAGAGGAGTCAGGTGTACATACTCAATACTGTAGAAGGAAGAACAGTTGTGTATGACATAGCTTGAAGATTTTTTTTTTCAGTTTTCCTTTCCAGATTTCCATGGTTTATTTATTTTAGGAGCTATAAAAATTATAAAGCAGCCATTGAGTTCTCAACGATAGCTGCAAGATTTAAAAGTATGCATTACCAAAACAGACACAGGGAAAGCCAGAAAGACAAAGAAGTGATTATTAGAAGGAGTTCGTAATTTTTCACTTGTGAAGCCTCGTGGTACATCGTTGGAAGAGCCATTTTAGTCATACTAAAGTAGAATTACTGTGCAAAGACACACCCCCATTCGGTACTCTGTAATGCACTGAACCTTTGTGCCAGCTCAGCCCACGACAGTCTAATGCAGCCTTAAGATGGGGCTTTGGCATGATTTCGAAAGGGGTCTCGAAGACAGATGATTCAAGCTAGAGGGATATTCCCTCAGGTAAAGCTTATGAAACAACTGGGAAAAAATAATAAAAAGAAGAGAGGCAATATGCTGGTGAGGAAAAAGGAGAAATACCTCTCCTCACCACACATCAAAGTCTTGAAAAGCACTGCATGCTTGGAAAACTAAACGCATTTGAAGTCAAATGCATGTGACCTTTTACCTTATTTAGAAATTTTAGAAAAATCTGTGGTTTTCAAACACAATAAGAACTGTGACTGTCTGTAATATAAATAATTGCACTGCAGACAATTTTAAGACCTGACTTTTTGTTAGCAGGAACATAAACCAAGATCTTTTTCTATCCAGTGGTCCATACTAAATAACCAGTGAAAGACCGTGTGCTCAAGAATTAAGAACAGAATTTACCCAGGGAACAGCCAAGAACAATACCTAATACCAATCAGAAAGGATAGGGTGTTAAATAGACTCGAGTATTTATTCTGTGCCAGTATTCAAATAGGGAAAAAAAATCATCACGACAACCCTTGTGCCTGTTACACACCAACGCCAAATGCACTAAGAGCACTTAAAGTAATGAAAAAGTTAATCCAGAAATCAGTAGATGGAAAATGAATTGATAGGAATAGAAGTAAAGATACACAGCTTTTTTCTTTTTGCCCTTTTTTTTTTTTTAACTATTGATCTGCTCTGATCAGACTGATTTTTTCTTTTGATCAAATTTAAAGTTGGCAAATAAAGATATGCACAGTTGTCATGTATTAAAGCAGCTGCAAGGTGTCTAATCTAGAAACTCATGTTCACGTTAAAAAGATACAATACCAGGATTTTCTCTTTTATGAACTAAAAAACCTGACTAGCTAAACAGATTGCAAATAAAAGGTGACAATTACTGAATACCTGCTGGGACCTCAAAGGAATCAGTACTATGCTGGCTCCTATTTCACATTTCACTGATGCTTTGAAAATAAAAAAAAGAACCTTACATATGACACGAAGTTAATAGTGTAAATTATACTTAAGACAGGGCAATCTTGTCCCACTCAAAACGCAGTTCAGTATGTCCAGTTGCAAAGCTATACTGAGAACAAACTACTCAGACCACATCTATAAAAGAGAACAACAGATTTTGGAAAACAAGGGCCACAGACAGAAGGGACTTAGAAGTCAGAATAGATAAGCAAGCAATTCAAAAAGAGCTTCGAGAGCTGAAGCTATGGAAGAAAGAGAGGTGGAAGTAATTAGGTCTTTGGAAGTATAATGAGGGGAGTAGAGAGTAGGGGGAGATAAAAATACGGAGTACCTCTGTATGAAGTACTGACAAGAATGATACTTCATACCACTATGACTTCTCACGTGCATTTTTAAAAGCATGTTGAAAATCTGGAGAGGATTCAGAAGAGAGACAGAAAATGAGTTGAAGGCTGGAGATAATGTCCCACAATTGAAAAAAAAAAAAACCCTCAACCCTTTTAGCTTATAAAAAAGAAAATTTAGAAGTGAGTTGATTAAACTGTATAAGCTCCCTCACAAGGAGAAAATAGCAGGTACTGAAGAGCTCTTTAATCTAGTGGAGAATGATACAGCAGGAACCAGTGACTGGAAGCTGCAGTTGGACAATTTTGAGTTAGAAACGGGGTACATATTTTTGTCACTGAACATCATCAATCATTGCAAAAGCTTCCCATGGGGAGTGATAATTTCATATGCTTTGAATCATTACTACATTTCTGAAGGACAGGCTTTAACCTCACGGAAGTAACACTGCAGCAAAACCTAAGTAGTCTGTCTCACTACAAAAAAACTTTGGGGTAAAACACGATGTCGTGATGCAGAGACCAGCTCAGACAACTGGGAGGTCTTTAATGGCTTTGAACTCAATGAGCACGTGACTTTCCATCGAGGTTTATACTTGGTCCTGAGAAGTGTACACTGACAAAGCCCACTGAAGTTTTTGATGCTGTCAGAATCAGGACCTACGCTATCTACGCCACCACTGCATACAAAGTCTAACCAAACATATTCCCAACTGTCCATTTGCCACATTGTATCAGAAGACCACAAGAAAGGAAGCTGGTACTTCACAAACTTTTTGCTAAGTAAACAAGCAGGCAATTGGCACAAACATCTGTGGCCAAGCTCCATGGAGCCAACTGAGCTGCCAGGTGCCGGCATGACCACTGGAAATTACACACTGCAGTGCAGACTGGGGTGGATTACCACAGCATTTTCTCCGAGCTGCCATTTCCTGGACCTTTCATCTGAAACCAGTGATTCCCAAGTCTGTTTTAGAGCTAGAGAGAAAGAGATGCAGCACTTGGCACTCCCGTGATGTAGGCAGCAAGGATAGTGAACAGAAAAACAAAGACGTACATCCCAATTATTATCTGAGATGTCATAATTCTTAAAAAACCCCTCCTTAAGACTGCATGACGTCATTTAGATGACAAGCCCATGTACCTGCCCCACGAGTACTGCTTAGATTACACACTCTCCTTTGATGTGAATGCATATGTGAACTGTTACCCAAAGTGTCTTGGTTTTCTTGTGCCACAGAATGCTGAAGCAAAGCTTGAAATTGTTATCTAGTTATAAATTCTGAACTAATAATTCATAACCCAAATGGCAACTGATGAGGGCTTTTATTTTTAGGAGAACAGATGCAGAGTTGCTTTAGAAACAAAACTAAAAATCCAATGTCATGCTTTTTGTGCTCTGAAGCTCACGATATTAGGATATATGGGGTTGGCAATACTCTAAATGATATTTTTTTTGTAGCTGAAGAGACAAATGATATTAAATCTTTTAAAATATTGTTCAAAATATTTAAAAGTTTGAGGAATTACATAAATTCTTTTACCTTTCTACCTTTTTTTGTCATTTTACTACTAGATTTTCTCATCTTACAGACTAAGAGAGGGGTTTTCTGTCCACACATAGATATAATCTTTATTTTCCTGATATTGAAAATGGGTATGTAATGAAGCTCTCAGTTTAATTCATTCATGACAGCTATTTATCACCTTGTCGTGCATTTTTTTAACATATCCCCATTTTTTTAACACTCAATTAAAAGAAAAAAAAAATCTTTAAATTGCCAGAGATAACATTTATCAGCCGCAGGCTGGGATCCACCAAGAAGCCTGAAGCTCAGTTAAGTATCCATCTTCTTATAATTAATCAGTTTTTTTCTTTCCTTTTTTTTTTTTTCTAATGGAAGAAAAATATCTACAAAATTGTAAGAATGGATAAGACTTAGAGTATAATTACCCTTGAAGGTTAAAGATTTTCAAATCCTCATTACAGAAATGAATGGAACTTCTTTTTTTTAAGTACTGAATTTTCTTTTCTGCTAGATTTCAAGAAAATTAGAGGTTCACTTTATGTGGTAAAACGTATCTCAGTGTCCTCCCTTCCTTGCCCCCAGTGAGCTGATAACTCGTTCCCTCACAGAGGTCTTGCACTCGTTTGATGCCACAAACTTGAAAGCAAACAATGTTACGTTTTTGCAGATGTTGACTTCTGAAAACCTTAGTTGCAAATTCACAGGTATGGGTCCTGTCTCCCTACATCCTGGCGTCTTCTCAGGTGTCTATTCTTGGCTTCAATGTCCTAAAAAGAGACCCAGAAGAAACCCAACGGTGCTCCGCGTGAAGGAGCAGGGTCCTTTGTCAGGTTCTACAGTAGGGTAGCTGCGTTTCACATCGCTCTGTGCAGCTGGCAGAGAGATTTCCCCCTATAACCAAACCAGGCAGCCATTTAGGAACAGACTACATCCTTCTGCCATTTCATATACAGTACATTTAGGGTTCTTTCCTACCTGCATGTACTATCTCCCCATTTTCAGCTGCGGCATAATATGCACACAGTTTTGCTTGCCATTTATCAAGCCCAAACTGCTCATTACTCCTCAGGTAACATGAACTTGTGCTCTGGATAGACATTTATCACACAGGCCTTATCTGCAATTCAAACAGCCCAAGACTCCAGGGAAAGCTTTAGCGACAGGGAATAACATTTTCTCCCATTCTCAACCTCTGCTCCCAAAGCAAGATGTGCTTCAAACTCTGACGAACTATTTAAACCTCTGTCATTCAAAAAGATAATTATTTTTGTCACGGTGGACATATCTGTAGGTACTCCATTGATAACACTTAATTCCTTAAGTATCTTCTAAATCAAATTGCCTTTCAGACTTTGAAAGCTCTACTTGGACTACAAACAGATATCAAAATAAAGGCCTGTAATTACTAGAGTAATTACTCCCATACTTACTAATTAATGACTGGGGAGTTCCACTGAATCTCCTGCCCCAAGGCTCTGCAAATTTCTGACAGCAGGAGCTGGAAGTAGGAGGTAAATTGCCCCCTTTGTGCTTATCAACACCAGAGCTCCCTGGAAGCACGCAGGTGCTGGCTGAGAGACAGGACATAACTGGATGGATCAGCAGCTTGGATCACTTACAAAGGCCTCTGCTCTCCTCCGCTGTCTTTTTCAGTCCCTCTACTCTTAGGCTCCCTCCTCGAGCCCCTGCTCCTAGCACACTAACCGTTACATCTGGAACTCTGACGATGGGTCACGGCAGCTCTCAAGTGCAAACGCACCAGAAATGTTTTCATTAATGAGTTCAGACCCTGACAACAGCGAGGGTGTATCTTCTGGGGACGCACCCAGAATCTGAGGATATCCATGCTGCCAAGGTACCAGCAGGAGCCAAGGTGCTGGGTAAGAGCAGCGGTGCTTTTAAATGCAACGCGCGTCTACTTTTGAACTTTGCTATCTTGTCAGAATGAAGTTGCTTATTTCTGTAAAGCATCTAAATATTTCTTCTGCCTCTTAGCACCCCTCCCCACTACTGCCCTCCAAGCCTAGGATGAGCTCATAAGTGACTGAGAGAGACAGAGCTTGTTCTCTTGGTTAAGGAAAGTGATGTCTTGCCTCTTCTTTAGTACTAGTTACATCAGTTGCAGTGAAGTACCGCCAAAACCATCCGGCTACTACCCGCCTGTAAGCAGAAACACCCTCCAACACCACCCCCATCACCCCAGCGTGCCAAATCACAAACACTACGCAGAGAGAATCACTGCAGAAATTTCCAACTATCTGAAAGTCTTGTATGCAAGACTCTACTCTTTTAGCTCTGTTTCCAGGCTCCACAGGACTTCGGCACAGAGCACATTATAACCTGCTGAACAACATCGCTTGGTTTTGTAACTCCAAAACAAATTTGGTTTTCTAATGAAAATAAATTTTTTAAAGCGGAAGAAAATGAGATTTTTTTATTTTTTAACAGAAAGAAAAAATAATTAATGATTTACATGTGGAGAGAAACTCGTGGTTAAGATTTTCTGACTACATCATCACTGGTGCTGAACGAGGAACGTAAAGACTGTTAGAGAAATACTAGAGCAATAGCCCTTATTCCCACTAGGCAGCACTGCAAATACACCCCCGGGAATTCAGTGATAAAATAGAGAAAGTTGAACATGTGTGAAAGAGAGCCAGCGTGAAGTGAAGCACAAAAAAGAAGTGCAACAGGAAAGGCTTAAAAGGGCTCAAGGTGTGAAAACACTGGGGAAAGAGTAAGAGTGTGAGGGATGTGTGAATCAGTGCAAGAGGAAAACAGGAACGGGATTCTGACTGAGTAAGGCTGGAAACGATGGAGGGTAACCAAGCATAAATGTGAAAGAAAAACCAGGGGTACAAAGAAGCCTACAGCAGAGTACGGCAGAGTAACAGGCTGTGATGCAGTAAGAGATGACAAAAGTAAGAAAAACAGATAGAAAACTATTAATTATTTCTTTGTTGCTGCTTGTTGTCTTCGTTGAAGAGACTGTTACATGAAAGCTGACCAGCAAGCAGTGTAAGAAACAAGAGACACAGTAACTACTAAGAATTCTCAATAAACAAGACATCTGGAGAGTGCCTTGAACTTTTTCCATCAAGTTGAGGCCCTCAGAAGGACCATGCAGCCTGTCCAATAACTTCAAAAGTGCAGCTGAGCATTTAAGTGTTTTCTCCCTTACATGATGAGCTGTTCTTGTCACAGTCTACTGTGAAGCCAAACACGGGCATAGTATCACAGTAGCAAGTCTTCAGCAAGGAATTAGGGGCTGAGAAATGAGGAGCAACAGACATTAGGCACATCTATCTGTAAGAGATGGCTAAATACAAGTTCTAACACACAGCTGTAGCTACATAGAAATATGAAACTAGGAAATATTTACCCTTTAATGTAAAAGAAACTGTAAAGGAACACAGGCATTCAAATATTCTGGATAAAAACAGTTACGGTGCTCAAATCACTCTGCTTATCCTAGTAAAACCCTGAAGGATCTCCTGCACTTTCTTTCAGATCTAGACTACAGTTTTTTGTGGTTTTTTTTTTCTTTTAATCTTGTACTCCTTCTGAGAGTTTCAAAACAATCTCCACCTATGTGAAATGTCACGTAGAAGAAAGAGTGAGCTATTTCATTCTGTGTGGTTAATGACAGAGAAACAGCTTGTTTGGGTTGTTTTTTTTTTTGCTATATTTTTTCTAAGATAGCCTCAAGTTTATTACAGTGTATGAGTATTAAAGCCAAAAGGTTGGATGGCTTCCCTGTGAACATTCAAACTCTCAAAACCACTGACTTAACTTAACCTTTCTACAGTTACATTTACTTCATACAAGTTTCAATCTGTCATATTCATGTCATAATCTTGAAAAACTGTAATAAAAGATTCCTAGAGATTCACCTATATCTTGAAGGTTATTGAAAGCCTATGTGGTGAACTAGCGCCTTATTTGCACTTCAAAGAGATAAATTTCATCAATAGCTTTCTAAAACACCGTATACAACACAAATAATAATGAAACAGATTAAAATAAATTTTTCTCTACCCTAGTTTTAAATAGGAATGATACCTTTTTTTCTTTCAAAGGCAACTGGGCAAACAGGAGCACATCATCCTATTTTACACATACATACTTACACATACTTCTATAAATGCTTTTTGATCTTCAGCTATTGTTTCAGCAATATAGTTTACATACAGACTAGTCTCGACAACTAGAAATAGCCAACACAGCCTGCATCACAAAGGTTAAGAGTTGCTTCTCTTCAGAATGCTGCTAGTCATTTTTGTCAGATACTCAATTCCGAACAGTTTCCAACTCATTCTATACGTGCATGACCAAAAGAAAAGACTTGGTGAGCAACAGAAAAGGCAAATGAAAAGGGAGGCGAGTCCAAAAGAAAGCTGATTCCATCGATCACTGCAATACACAATACGAAGGTATACTCTGAAGAATCTACTGCCTCTTCCTGTTAAATATCCATAGACTAGGACAAGATAAACTTAGTACCACGAGTGCAAAAACCATGCAAGATGCGCCTGGGTCTAGGCTTTAGGGCCACCTGACTTGAATAAGCACCAAAACACATGGAAACTCCATCAGTGGACAGGTGACCTACACCTTGTAAATTCAAGTTGGGACAAACAGAACAGCACGCGATTCCACCCAAGAAAAGCTGCACGCACTACGCGAGACAGAGCCGCAGTTTGGTCGCTGGGACTGAACGGGGCTTGGACACGCTCACTCACAATGGCACTGCATTTTCTTCAGGACTGGGGCTGTTCTCCCTGCATTTTGGTCAAATATAAATACAGGAACTGCACTCATCTTTAAAATTCCTCCGTCCGATTCAGTGTTACAGTGTTACACCTCCCATCCTAACCTCTCCTCTTCCGAGTGCTTCCACGGGGCTTTTTATGTTTGATAATGATGGACACTTAACTCCCCACAAATAAA
The DNA here is from genome assembly GCA_024611175.1 of Megaceryle torquata. Classification (NCBI taxonomy): domain Eukaryota; kingdom Metazoa; phylum Chordata; class Aves; order Coraciiformes; family Cerylidae; genus Megaceryle; species Megaceryle torquata. Next base: position 9,856 of record JANIJG010022478.1, read on the forward strand.
ATCTAAGACACTGGGAGCTACAGGTTCTCAGCATCTCTCAGGGTGAAGTCTGTATTTTCCAGAAGTCTTCAATATCCTTCAGGACAGGAAGTATAGTAGGAGGAAAATCAATGTGCCAGGCAAAGAAATAACAGGTGGATCAGAGCTTTTTCAATACATGCTGTGTGTTTCTTTACAAATTGCATTCCCTGAACCACCCACTTTGAAAGAAATCCACTTTCCCACACAAGTGCTTTGAGTAGTTCAGGTTACACAGGGAGACTGTCACTCAAAAGAAGACTTACAAGCAGTGTTCCTGAAGCTTAACAGCATTTCTTTTTCTCCATCAACACTTCGCTTCCTTTGCCTAAAAATTAGTCCTAAAAATCGGCTAATTAGTCCCCAACACTCCATGATAATAATAATAATAATAATATTATCCGGCCTATACAGTGTTTTTCATCTGGAGATCAAAAAGTACTTAGTAAAGAAGGCAAGTGTCATTAACTCATCAAGTAGTACCCACTAAATAAGCAGCTCTGCTGCTGCTTTAATCCTTAAAGATGGTATTTTAAAACCATGAAGAAGGCAAAACATAATCTCCAAATAATACATCTTCTCTAGCAAAGGAGATTATTGCCTGTTCAGTGGAACCCAAGAGGGTTCCATGAAGCAAAAAGGGAATATATTTGCAAAGATACCACACAGGATTAGAAGGGACCCTTCCAGTTACTGAGCTAACGCCCAGTTGTCCCGTGCTGATCTATCATATAAGCCCTTTCTTAAACAGCTCAAGTTTTGCCTTAGAACTAGTGAGGGCTTTTTGCGTTTGATTAAATCCCACTGAGAGGCCGTGCCAGAAATGTACTGATCTGACGAACAGATATTTCCTTCCATTTCCATCTGAAATGTACTGTTGATCTGATAAAAAGCATTTGTCTTAGTAATAACAGTATCTGTTCATCTGAAAAGCTCTGCCCTGCCTCGTGGATTTAGAAAGCTCTCAATCTGGTAAAGGAATGAAAATACAATTAAGTCTACCCAATATTTGCCAGAACGTAATACATTACCTGCAACCTTCCAGTGTCAAGCTCGGCCTTCCTAGGAATACTTTTTAGAAGTCCCAGACCTAATTCCAGAGCAGCGACAAAACAGCTGACAGTCCACTACAGTGTATGAAGATTATTCTTTCCCAGGGTGCCTTACCTGACACCTACAAACACTGAATTTAATTTGCCATTGTATTGTCCTGCTTTTAAAAATTCCACCCTGGAGATTCCTCTGCTCCTGCTGGTGATCTACCCGGACACTTCACGCTCCGTATGCTCAGAGCTGCTTTTCCTCCTGTCAAGCTCTACCTAAATGTCCCATGGCTGCAATTCAAGGCTGCAACTTGCTATGTTCAGATCAAATCTACCTCTGTATGCAATGAGTCTAGGTGGCTTGCTGCACTGAATACAAATGTGCAGTACTCACCTTCTTGAGAATTTCACCATTTATCAGCCTTTCTCTCTTTAAACAGCCAGGGAAGAGGTTTGACCTTCCACCATATGCTTTAGTATAGTACTAAGATACAGTTCTATCTCAACAAACGTGTGCAGAAATAATACTTCAAACATCTTGCATTACTGCATTTCTGAGGTTCTGATCTTTTTTACCCTACTTTTGCTATCTGAAGAAGCAAAGACCTCCTCATACACTTTTTTTTCCTCCTGTATCCTTGGCTGACACCTCCAACAACTTGGTAACAACATTCTGCCGTTTTCTTTGGAGACAAGTAATAGTATTAAGTAGGAGCGTGGTTTTGCCTGTATTCTGGATTCTCAGGGCCATTACCTCATTTTTGCATTCAACCAGACATCCTGAAATAATATTGACTCTTTCAGTTCAGTCTCTTTTCTCACTTCAGTTCAGCATACAGAAATGTACCTGGCCTTTTATATGTGCACAGAAAACAATTACCCAAGAACTTCATTGTTCCAATCACTTGTTTATTTTTGATACCGTGGAACTGTTGATTAGAGTGCACAGGCAGAATATAACTTCCTTATCAAGTTCCTGTCATCGTCTTTCAGTTATTTTATTATTCATATATCCAACCACATAACCACCAGCTTTCTTACTTGGGGGGCTGACGATGTAAAGCCTCTGCTCTTGAGCTAGACTGGTAACTACACGGTGCTGGGGAGGTCGAGAGAAACTCAAATTAGCCTTAAATGATCCTTGCACCATCTACCTTCACCAAAAATGCTTCGCCTACAGGATCATTTTCCCCTTTGTCTTCAAAATATTGTTCATGCAATGTTGTATTTGCTCTTGAGAGGACCAAATAGGCACATTTTCCATATTCCTTGCAAGAACAAATTCTCTCTTCAGCCAAAACCAGGACGACTTTTTAACACCGATTTAAGTTAAATCGACAAACAAACAACTGGCGACTACCAAATTCATGTTTAGAATGAATTTCAGATACAAAAACTGCCTGTAAGTTTAAAAGATTGGAACCTAAAAGAATACTTTGGAATGAATAAAAACATACACGTTTCCATGATGCTGAATCCTTTCACACATACGTGACGCTCAAAGAAACCAATGAGCTTAGTTTGAGCATGGTGAGGCTGCTTTCAGTAATACTGCAAAGGATGCTCTCATAATGAAATTCAGTGTCTCCCTGACTCCTCGAGATAATACCCTCTTCTCTTCTGTACGAATCCACTTTTTTACTACATCCCATTACTTGCCATGCATGCACATCTTCTCCTTTGTCTTCTCTCCCTGCCTGGATTATTACAAAGAAAAAAAAGAAAAAGCCAGCTCTCAGTATTCTATTCAGCTTCCTACCAAAAAAAACTTTTTGTGACAAGTGACAATAACACCTGAGCACAGTCCTTTCCTCTCTCATTCGTTAGCTCCTCCACCCCTAGTTAAAGCCTCATATTCTCAGTTTTCACCACACCATTAGAACATCTCTAATAGAAGACTCCTTAAAAACACAGCTCCAAATCTTCACCAATTCTTTTTGTGACTTCCACTCTTACTTGTTGAAAATCTGATTCTTTCACTTCATATTACCACAGATAATCTTTTCACCAGTAGAAAAGATTTTTCACCATTCTTTTCACCATTTCCTCCCTGCCCTTAAGAAGAACGTCTACTCCACCACAGCTCCTAAATCAAGTATGTTGCTTTTGTGCAACCAAACTGTAAATTGACATAAAAACATCCCCTGTTCAGAAATGGCTCTGATTTTTCCATTACTTACATGCAGTCAAACCGTGACAGAAGTGCCAGGACCTTAGTTGAATATTTCTAAGCACCATCCAAATAATAGAGCATCTTCCTACTCCTTGTAATTTACTCTAGATGTGTAAAGTTAATGATCATTAGGTATTAAAAATATGTCTGCTTACACATGCTAATGTTTTCCCAAAAATCTGGTTACAAGGACAATACTTTGCCCATAAAAAAAATAAAGGCAATTACGTCTCATCCTCCTCTGTACATCAGATACGTTCAGAGATTGCAGTCCAGCACGCTGTGAATATTTTTTCAAATAGAAAACAATCCAAACATTGTGCTTTGCTTCAGGTTGACAACATTATTGTAGATCTGGCTTCCTTGAATCAATCCGCAAAATAAATAATCATTCCAATTAAAAGAAAACCAGTACTAATTCTTGTAGACCCGCTGGGGAAGGGGGTCCCGCCCTTTCTTTAGGGGGTAGCAATTGCAATAGGTAACAGCAAATTTTTTTTAAACTAAGGTAAATTTTTCTTGATTTACTGGCCTATTGTGTTTTCAGTTCCCAAGGTGGAAAAGCGGTTATTGATGGCAAAAAAGTTCTTTTTAAAAGGCCATTTTAAATAAAGCTCAAGAAGGTTCCGTGACTAGACAACTGTCTGCAGGCTCGTCCCAAGTAAGCAGTGTAGAGAGAGGCTTTTTCAGACGCTAAAAAAATGCAGCTGTCCAAGTAAAGAGTCTTTCTGACAAGAGGGTATAAATTAATCCCCCCCAGTAAAGCAAAGTATCAGTGTGGGCTCTCGGTTGGAAGAAAAGGGACACTGCTATCAGAACTGTCCTTGAACCGTGGAAAGAGCGCGAAGGAAGAAGAATGGTGGAGAAAAGGCAGTGAAGCAAGAAGATAAAGCAGAGCAAAGCAAAGAAAAATCGGACGTGGTGGGTACTGGGCGAGTTAGATGACAGCCAATCACACAGTAGATTTAGGCGCGTGAACAGCCTGTGGGTTATCGCACGTATCCAATCATCACTGGTGTTGCTGTGCGTGATCGGTGAAGCTCGCTCTGTAAAACCAAGGGATGTACTGGTAATAAAGGTCTTCCCTTCATAACACCCGTGGAGTTGCCAAAGGCCATTCTCCCCCTGCAGTATCAGGCTGGGGAGCCATCTTTTCTGCAGAGATTGTAAAAAGTAGTGACTGATAAGGGGTTAAAGTTCTCGGGGGCTAAACATCAGCCTTTTCTAATTTGCAGGGCCTGTCTTTTAAAGGGGAGAAAGGCTGACTCAAAATCAGGCATCCAGAACCAGTAATGCCAGTATGGTAGCATCCACAGTGATGGACTGCTCACAGTTTTACTCAAGTGCTTGCACAGCATGTGCTGTGCCAATTAATCAGCTACAGCACTGTTCAATCAGCAAACCCCTATCTAATAAACGAGGTCTAGCTGACCCATATAGAAGACTAACCATTTTGGTTTGGAGCTTCACGTGTTGCTTTGTCTTACTCTGAACTGTTCTTCCCTGACGTACAAAACTGTATCCTGCTGGTCTTAATGGAGAGCTTCTGCTTTTCAAGCTGCTCAGAAGCTGATGAAACACACACGCATACAGCCCAAATAGGTGGGATCTGCAAACTGCACATTAACACAAACAGAACTTCACTGTCTTACTGCTGTTAACAGGTGACAGCGGTAGCATCGTCTCAGGAAGGAATTTTGTTACTTTTAGGGCTTCTTTATAAGATAAGCTTGTGCCAGTCCAAGATCACGAGCCGTTTTAAACGGCTACCGCTGTCAATTAGTATAACATCCCACATGAGTGCTTTTATTGGTACATAAGTCATTGTGGAAGCTGTTTTAACTGAGCTAGCAAAAGCCATTCCTACAGCGCAATAATGCTATCTACAACAATGACATCAACTAGTATAATTGTACTGGTGTAATTTATCAAGTTCTCTATGCGGATTCTTCCTTGTCATCCCGATTCAGTGTGCGCCACATCCACAATGCACCACAAATCTAACCATACTTCCGAGGCACAAATAAATAGACAAATGCATACAAACAGGAGCTGGGGACAGGGAGGATGTGACATTTTTGAAGGGGACAGGTAGCGAGTCACATGCCAAAACAATTCCCATAGTTTTCAATATCTTGATTTAACCCATTTCCGTCCTGAACACGGTAAGAAACATGAGTCTCTGAATTAGTTTTGTTCAAGGAATAATTTTTCTTCCCTTCATCTCCTGACAGTGGTCTTCAATTAAAGCCTGCAATGACGAAACTCACTGCGATTGACAGAGGAAATAAAAGGGGGAGAAACCACTGAAATGCATCTTCAGAAGCAGATTATTAAGTGTCCCACAGACATCGGTGCGAGTGACAGCCACCAGAGCTTAGTGAAAAAAGAGAAGTGGAAAATTAAACTTCTCATTGGGCCTGATGATGATTAATATCTCTTCTCTGATGAGCTGAAACTGCTTAATCCTTACTATTAATATCAAATCACTGAGGTGCAAGTATAGTAGCTGAAGAAAAAGGGGGTATATGATAATGTTTAAAACTGGGGAGAGGAAAAAAAGACAAAAATAACTGAGGTATATTTTACTCCTAGTTCTCCTAGAGCCAGGAACTCAGAGTGAAGCTGAGAGTCAGCAGCGGCAGCTGATGCCAGGTTACTGTGAGGCATCTCTTGAGCAAAGCCATATAATTTAAAGGAGATAAGTAGTAGATTTCAATCGTTCTGTTAAAGGAATTTGCATTCTACAGGAAGACTACTTAATTCATCACATCTCCATTCAAGTGTACGTGAACGAGCAACTAATACATTCACCCAACTGAAATACGTTAGATAATTGTTATTTTCAGATTTACTTACCTCTGTGTATATTGGCAAAGCTTTAAAGAGAGTTAGTTGGAGTTCCTTGGAAACCAATAATTATGTGTAGCTGTGCAGACAGATTTTTATACTTGGTTCCTATAAGAATATTATACAAAATGTAACCTCTCTGTTGAAATTTTTTACATTAAACCCTTGGGTTTGTAATGCACTGAAGCAAGAGGTGAAATAGCTAAATCCATTACAGTTAACACTCAGAAAAACATTCTGTGTGTATTACATTTTCAGACCAAAAGAAACCTCTGTTGAAATTGGTGTAGATCACTTGAGATACCCTTTATAACAGTTTGATTAGAAGAGAATAAAAGGCAGACTTTTATAGCGCCCATTCATCCGAAAACATTATTCCTGCTAAAGTTAACAAGCAAAATCACAGAGCTAGGTTAAATTAAATCCAGTGACAGGCAGGAAATTTACTGGTTGTGAAATATTAAAGCTGTGCTATTAGTTCAACATGATTCGAGAATACTGAACACCTTAATGCTAAGGAAAAAAGGGAAGAGAACTCTTCCCTTTCTTAATGTTGTAAAGGTAACTTGGAAACACTGTACGGTGATCTTATGTTTTATTTGGAAAATCAAGATTACAAGATCAATAAAATGTAAGCTTATAACCCTTGATCTCATGAATACTTAGTTGCCAAATTAGTGTTCAAATAAATTGCGTTTCTTAAATTTAGTAATTCTTACTTGCAGCCGAAATTGTGTTTGATTTGATCCTTTCTGAAGGGTTATTCTTCACAGCTGAAAAGATGCAGTAAACTGAAGACCAAAACAAAGAATCTGCTTGGGAAATTATTTTTTTCTGGCTTAGGACAGCAACTGATCACCCTGAGAACTAGTTTCTGTTAGATACGGCACGGTTAGTAATTATCCTATAAATTCATCTCTTTTGTCCAAGAGCTGTATGTTTTCGTAGCACGGCAGCGCTCTAATCTACAGTTCTCAAGGTAATATTTCTTGCAGTGCACTTTCTGTACTGCACTATCTCATAGTTACCATCACTGATTTCACATGAAACTGAAACTGTTAAAATGAACCTTTTTTTTTAATTATTATTTTTTCCTCATCTACTTCTCATCTTTCACTTCCTACCTTGAAGCCAGAAAAATCTGGACAAGGATTAAAGCATGTACTTTTGAAGAAGGTGGAATAATTTATACAGAGATGTGCTAGAATCCTCCACCAGCTTTAAAAATCAAGTTCAGAAATCCGGCTAGAAGAAAAGCTTTGGTATGTCTAGAAAATAGGAAACCTACTCAAACCAGGACAATGATAAAATAGGAAAAATAGGAAAGGAAGCAAATAGAGGGGGAGGAACACAACTACTCTGGGATATTGCTTTTTTCTATTCTACGTAATCACATAATAAACAGCTCTTTCATGTTTTTTATTCCAGCAATTTCTTCAAGCCCTTTCCAGCATATAAGAACATTTCTATCTTATTAGCTATGGCTTTGTTTCTGCTCCAGAAATAATCTTCCATATATTACATGAATTCTATGCAACATCCTTTCATATTAAACTACACCATGACAACCTCACTCTTGTGCATAAAGAGCCAAATGAAGATGCTGTTGTAGCACCAACAGCCATAGATGCACTGGTTTTAATCTGCTTAAGAAAAAACAATAATCACTTTGAAGATGTAAGAGCTCAGGGCTCACTGCCTAGAAAACAACATACAAGCTGACGAAGTTTCTTCTGCTCCTCATAACAGCCTGTCTCTACACCTAGCAGTACTGGTGCTCACTCAGTGACAGCCAACACAAGCAGGTCTGACTGTACTACAGTCACGTTTTCAGTGTATTTCGCAGATACACATTTTGCATTTTCCAATTCAGGACCTCAGTGTGTTAAATCCAATCTTGTCAGCTACACCAGATGTCTGAAGGTGTACGCTGGTGATGGTGATTTCATGGGGCATCTGCAGAAATTCAGGAATCGGTACACAGAGAGCAGAGAGCTCTGCTTTAGAATAGGTGTAAAACTGCTACTACAAGCTCACTGGAAAAGTATTTCATTATGAAACACTTTATTTAGACAGTAAAATCTTTTAACTAGGTCTGTAAGTTATCTTTAATATATTTTTACTGTAAACGTACCAAATGGAGGCACATTCCGTTATGGATTGTGAATTTAACTTAGAAAAATGCGATGAATTCAACATTTCTTGTCATTTTAACTTCACTGCTTTCAGTTCTCCCCCCTAATCACTAATATCTGCAAACTCTGACATTCAGCAATTTAAAAGCTAAACAGAATTATATAAAGAAAAAACAATGGAGGTTTAAAACCTTGATGCTTACCTAAGAACTTTTTGGCTCATGTTCCACAGAGCTATGGAGAAGGACAGTCACACTACAGGTTAGAAAAAACCATTACAGCAGGATAGCTTAAATGGCTTCAACACTGTTAAACTGGAAGAGAATCTCAGGCTAAAAACATGTCATTCTCCAGGTCATCACCTTTTCCTCCTGTTGTTGATATCTACAAAGCTGAGTGAACCAAGATGACTGCTGTCAGCCCATGTTGTTGTAGTTGTGCATTTCACTGAATTTTTCCAGGTTATCTGGATATATTTAGAAAAACCTCTTAGATTCAAGTCTCAAAACAAGAATTGCAGAAGGCAAAGCAACACGAGAGAGGCAAAACTTCAAGGAGGGACGTAAGGACTCAACAATTCAATGGCTGACATGACTGAAGAATGTCTGAAAAGGGTAAAGAGGGATTAAAGAAATGTGTTGAAGATGCTGACATTCTTAAACTAAGCATCTCTAAAACATGTCCATCCAACACCGCGATATTAACCTCCACACCCAGCTCCTTTTCCTAGGCCATGCCTGAGCATTATATTATAAGTGTAACATAATAATGGCCATACATCTAGTGTGAAGTAGTTCTTGAATTAATTTAACTTCACTCCTTCTCCTGCTGGTATTATATGCATTTAAATAAATCCAGATATAAGTTTCAAAAGTACAGGACAACACTGCAGATGCTATTTGCTGTCTAACGAGAAAGATTCCGATTTTAAATTTTTTCGTTATCTGAAAAAAAAATCAGAAACTTTAAACACAAAAACACAAATGTCAGAGATCACCTTAATTCTTCTGAGTTAACTGAAGCATTCACCAAAACACCATTATTTTTGTTTCAACTTTTAAAGGATGTATATTTCATGTATCTTTTTCATCCTGTACATAAACATTTGTTGACCTGCTTGCCTGACTGCCTCTAAAGCTCATTCGTTCATTTCAAATGACTTTGTTAGAAGGAAAGAAGTCTGAGGTAAGGAAGCTTCTACAGTTGTCAGGAACACAGAGGGAGAGATGCTATACATTTTACTGCTGAGAAATAGACTGCAGCATGAGCTCAAGATTTGTTTAGATACCAGGAGACCCATGCGGGAGCCAGATTTTATAAATACCCTAACTGTAGGAAAAGCAACTTCGACATCAATCAGCTGTTTGACATCAATCACAGCAAGTCAGGCTACATTAGTTCCAGCACTCAAAGAAGTTCTGGTGTACTTAAAAACTGCGCCTCTTGTGTCAAATAGCGAAGCACTAGTTCTTAGGGGTTTGGCTTTTTAAGCTCCTCTTGCTTTTCTGTTTTTCTGCAGAGAAACATATTCTGCCTATGAAGTTAGTAAGTACTTATCTCTGCAACAGAGAAAGAGGAATAATCAGGACATAGCTCTCCTACTGCTAGTCTTCCAAGCAGCCCTAACAGAAGTTAGGCATCCAGATGTCCCTTCTTGGAAGGAATCTGCTCACCATTGTGTAAAACCATTTCCACAGATTGAATTTTTCCCAAAGTTTGCTCAAGGGATGAGGAAGACAAAGATGAAACAAAAAACTTGAGAAATACCACAGATTATATTCAGAGTAAACTGCTGTTCCAAAGAAGCCGACAACTTACTCTGCTCAAAGAATTCCTGTTCATTCTGGCCTTTATGTTTCTGACAGAAATGACAAACTAAGAGCTGAGTAGATAAAGAAAGCCACAACAAAACTGGTAAACATATGTTTAGAATGAAAAAAACCCCCAAACATTCCATCCAATCAAGAGATGTATAGAGAGGAAAGAAGGTAAAAGCCTACAGCTTACTTTATTTTATGGTAGCATAAGCATGTACTTAAAAAAATGAGTGTCAAAAGAGAACATGTGTGTCCTGTACTGAAATTCCAATGAGCAACGTGGACTTGCTTTCATTTGGCATAACCCACTGACAAAAGAAGTGGCCACTGCAAGATTCATGGCATTTTCTGAGACGATAATACGTTGATTAAAGGATGTGAATTCTTGGCAAGCTAAGGAAGGAGCAGCACTGACACCAGCATTTAGGTGTGCAGCTATTCAAGGGACTTTATTAAAGATAAAATTGTATCGCAGGATTGTAGGTATTTGGTTTAATTGAAAGAGTGGTTGAGAAAAAAAACCATGAACGTGATCCTTGCCAATTCCGTATTTTGACCTCCAAAAGCTTCTGGCTGTATCTTGACTCACATGTTTTGTCTAAGACAAGTCTCATTTTGCCACAGGCACTACATCAAATTCCAGTCACTGCTCATAAGCAGACTGTTTCTTTATATAGCGGAGAGTAAAGTTATTTTCATTGTCGCTTGTTAATTTTACTTTTTTTAGATGATAGACAGATAAGGGTTCTCGTGTCTGTAAAACAGAATCTAATTGTGGGGATACTGACTTGCAAGTAAAGGTGATGAGCAGAGAACCAGACTCAGCTTTCACAGTAGGAACCTTCTGGTCAACAGCATACTTCATCAGTATTCTGTACATCCAAATCACAAGGGTTTCATAAAAAGACAAGTTTTCCAGGATAAAGCAACCAAACTTGGCATAAGCCTGAGGTCTTTACTATCATGACTGATTTTACTCCTGTAGGATCACCAAGTGAAAACTGCAAACGTACTTAAAAAGTTATCTTGATTGCAGCTGAGACAGAGGTGCTTAAGTGACAATTCTCAGTGTATATCCTGAAAAATAGTAATTAAAAAACCCCAACAAGACAGGAGCAAACCAGCACCATTTACTGAAATAAATACAGAAGTAGTTTTTATGTAGGGGTTGATATGAAGACAATCTTAGCTAAAACACCCCCCCGTTAACCTGTTCAGTCACCCACTACAGTAACATCCTTATTATATGCAGAGGCACCTCTTCAGTACCTCTTTTCTCACAACTTTAATAAAAAGATCAGATCAGTAGAGAGGTTGAAACTTTTCCTTTAAATAGACAGTGGATTAAGTTTTCTTGTTTAATCCTGTTGAGATACACAGAAGATAAATTTCAGGCGAACTGAGCAAATCGTAATGAGAAAAGCAGTTCTAGATTTTGCCCCTTTCCGATTACAATGTCTGTGAAAGGATTATTTTCCCTTCACAGTTGCAAGTGTCTGATAAACATTTTAGTAATTAATTATTTGTTTGCCTTTTCCTATGAGCAACTTATTGCAAGCATTAAAAATTCAGGCAGTTTTCATCACGCACACAGATCATGTGATAAACTTTTGGCACTTAAACGGATAAAGCCGAACTCTCAGAATCAGTTTTCTGATTCAAGTATTCACAAATATGATTTCAAAATCTGCTTCCCATGAATATTAAAACTGGATAGTCATTGTTTCTGTAGACAGTCTTCCCAATTAACATATTCACTAGAATATTTATGGAAAGCATACAAAAAAAAAATAAAAAGAGTGTGAACAGCATCAAAGTGAATCCATTTAAATACCAAGATGAGTATTTGCAGCCTTCCTTCATTTCACTTTATTGTATTTTATGAGGTGTTTGCCCAACTCTGGCTTCAATCATGTCTCTACAGATTACTCAGACTAAAATATACTGTCAAAGAATGATAGTCGCCCAGCACTGGAGTGAAAAGAGAACAACTGAGGAAAGCAAGTCCCAGGAAGAAGACAGGCTCTGCTTTTAAAATGTTACCCTGTCAGTTAAGAAAAAAAAAAAAAAGAGTCAACTTCCTGCTCTTTCACAGACTCTCTCTACATTGTCTCACACAACTGCTCAAGTTTTCATCTTAAAGTTACATTACTGACTCTTCCCTATCCAGGAGCCCTGCACAGACACACTTTAGGGCTTTCACTCTCAGGTGGATCCACCACATAGAAACTGGTAACTCAGGAGCATGTTTATCCTGTCAGAACTGAGGTGACTGTGAATCTGCAGAGGCCACGGAACCACAGTGGACAGGTTTTTGAGGAATCAGTAATCCAGAGAGCATGTGTCAAACTGCAGCCCCCAAGTCTGCATTTTACACGACCTTCATGGTAAAAGGGACACAAAACTGCTGCGTGCAGCTCAGAAAATGATGCTATTTCTGGAGCTACTGTTGGTTAGTGAAATGGCTATTTTCTTTCTAATAAAAATTCATCATGTATTATTTGATTATTTCCTCCTCCCTCTTTTAAATGTATTCCATCCTTCCTACTCTGTTACTTTGCCTTTGGAATGTAATTTAAGAACGTTGGAACAATTAGCTTTTTCATTCAAAGTAACTGATAACTGAAATTAAGCCGTCCTTGTGCATTATTAAAAACAACAACAATAACCAGGTACATTCAAAGGCTATACAATATTGAAAATCCTCTTCAATATTCTAGTTCATAACCCTAATAGACATTTATACATGATTAATGAGGCTTTTAGTAGCTGTTGCTTTCACAGCTTGGGTAATGCCACCTCCAATGAATATTCCAAGGGAAGCATCTTACTGGCAGTGTCTGAGTGACAACTGAAGTAGCAGGCTGTGATGTACTTTCTGATGAGAGAAACAAAGCACAAAATGAAAGAAAATTCTGTCCTAAAGGACTGCAAACTGTTTATAAAGCAGAAGACAGGAACTGACTACATTAGGGCATATTTTATATTACAGGTTCACTAACAAAGAGCTTATAAAGTTTTTCTAAATACGATGTCACTGCCACGTTATGGCAAATGAATAACTTAAGTTCTTAGATATAAACACATGGATGAGTAATGTAATTCCCAATTACATCAAGAATACATAATTTTTGGGCACTGCATTGGAGATACTAGTATTGAAGAGAGGTGTTTGGTTCTAGAACCCCGAAACATACAAACAAACAAGCAAAAACTTACAAAAGAATACAGAAAAAGAGCACAACATTTTTTTTGTTATGACAACTCAGCCAGCTTAACCTTTTTAGGTCAGTGAAAAGAAGAATGAGAGGTGAATTGACCACTATATCTAAGTACCTTCAAATGGAAACATATGCAGGCCTGACAGGGGAATAGTTAGCATGGGTTCACCAAAGGTAAATCATTGCTTGACCTTGGAGGTCAATCTGTGAATATAAGATGACCAGTAGATGTGATCTCCCCCGAATTTAGCACAGCATTCAATATGGTCTCCCAGTGCAGCCTTGTATCCAAGTTGGGATTTCACAGTTTATACGGGTGGACAACTAGATGGGTGAAACACTTATCTGGGATGTTGGGTTAAAAGGGAGATGGTTACTTCTTCATGCTCTGTCCAGGATTCAGCTACATGTGGAGCTCCTCAGTATCTATGCTGTGACCAGTCCTTTTCAACATTTTTATCAATGACTCAAAGGAGAAACTAGAATTCACCCATAGCAAGATTGCAAATGACACTGAGCCCGGGGGCTGCAGTCAATAAACACACAATAAACCTAGACAGGCTAGAAGATTGAAGAAAACAAAGCCCTTTACCTGGAAAAGCCTAAGCCTCATAATGGCACGTGATGTGGACATGTCCTGCTGGGGAGGACCTGTAGTCCTGGTGGACAGAACAGTAAACATGAGCCAGCAGCATGCCTGGACAGTGATGAAGGCCAAAGGCATCCTGGGCTGTATCAACAGGAACACAGCAAACAGACGGGGGAGAGTGATCATTCCCCTTTACTTGCTATTCATCAGACCACATCTGGAACACTATGTCCAGTTTGAGGTCCCAAATACAAGAACAACATTGATGAAGATCAGCATAGGGCTATCAGGTTGTATGGCAGCTGAAGTGCTTGGCCTGGAGAAGGGAAGGCTGTGTGGGACCCACCAGCAGCCCCCCAGTACCTACAAGCAAGTTGCAAGACGATGGAGTCAGGTTTTTTTCACAGAGATACATGGTGAGGGATGAGTGAAAACAGACATAAACTGAAGTGAGATTCAAACTAGATATAGTCCTTCCACCTGAGGACAGTGACGCAGTGGCACAAGTTCCCAGGGGGGCCAAGTAGTCTCTATCCTTGGAGATGCAACTGGATAAAGGTCTAAGCAATCTTGTCTGACCCCAAAACCTACCCTGATTTCAGCAGGAGTTTAACCAGAGAACTCCTGAGGTCACTTCCACACAGAATAATTAAGTGTGTCTATGAAGATACCAGGTACTGACAATTTCTTTAACTTACTGAAGAAAAAAATGTAACAAGACCAGTTTACTTGAAACTAAAACCAGGTGAACTGAAGATAAAACTTCCAACACTGCCTATGATTAACTGAAGAAAGTAGCACCAGAAGACAGAGAGGACTCTCCACTCCTGCTGGTTCCAAATCAAGACACAATGCTGTCGCAAGACTTGTTTTACTCAGTATACACAGAAAGCTGCAAACAGAAGTAATTTGTGTGAACTATGGTGGAGTACAAAAGAGGTCAGGCAGAAGACAAAACAGCGTCTGTAATACCTGCAAGTAAAGGAAAATTCTAGGTATTATTCAGCTAAATAAATATTTCAACTGACCTTAGTTTTTAACCAACAATGATCGAACCAAGTTAAAAGAAAAGCAAAACAGATGCAGAAAAACAGTAGAAAGAGTTACTACATTTATGTGTGTTCTTTTCCAGTGCCAGGTTTCTTAATAGGTAATGGGCTTTGCTCCCTGGTTTGCATTTAAGATTAATTCACACCGAGAGCTTTAAGTCACTTCAAATACCATGTAGCAGCAAATTTCAAGATTTGTATTGAGCTCTCTGTAAAAACAAAGGATTCTACACCCGGAGAAATTTAAAGCAGCATGCCATTATCAATTGTGGACACAATTAAAATAGTAATTACAACAAGGCAGCATAATATTCTTCTAAAAGGAAAAAGGTGAGGCCTGCACTTGCTTGCTTTTAAAACTCAAACAAAATCAGCACTGTTCTGCCTGCCAGATCATTAGTTTTCAAGTATGCAGCCAGCACCCCTTATATTTCCAATTTAACATGAATCCTGTAAGTGTGTCGTTCTAGAATGAGCCCATTAAGGCAGAATTTTAAGTAACCAAATAAATTTGCATAAGCAAATATTTGTACCTGGCATGTAACTAATTAAAAAATGTATGTAATGCACGCTGAAAATCTTTACACGTTCTTATTTGTAATTTAACTTGGAATCCGATTTTCTTTTGAAAGAAAGCAAAAAATTCATCAGCCAAGGTTACGTGAAAGAAGCTTGAGGTTTTAAACAATGCATTTTAAAAATTATTAGACTGTAAACTAGTGTTTGAACAGTTTTGAAAAGGCTGAAACACCTTTCCTCATGCAAAGATAACTACAAAGGCTGAACGGCTTTTTTTACTCTTGCCAAAATAACAACACTTCTTGCCAAACATAAAACGAGCCATACATAAAATAATAAATACAAGAAAAGCTGCAAAGTAACAAAAAAAACCCAATAAAAATAGAAGAGCCAGCATCTTCTAACCTCACCTAACTGAAATCTCACTGCTGAACTCCTTCACAGCCAGAAGGAAAAAAAAAAAAAAGAAAAAGAAAAGTTCATCAGATAGAACATTTAAAGGACAAAGTAGTGGTTATTCCAAGTCTGATTATAAAAAGTGCTTGTTATATGGCTGCAAATCAATGTACTGATAAACTTGAGGATCTCCCCCTGAAGAAAGAAGAGGACAAAGATATTCCAGCTTTAGCAATCCACCATCACCCAGAGGGATGTGTATTCCAGCTGATTTTGTAGAGAGATTCTAGGCAGGTATCCATCGATTTCCGTGTTCAGTCTTCTGGCACAACCACCACGGAGGCAGTGGCCAGAACTAATTCTTCACACAAAGGCAGGAAAAGGCCCTCATTTGTTTGCAGGTTTTGGCCACGTAGGCATTTACACAACTAAATCAGGAGCCCATAAAACATTTCACAGATTCCTTTGCTACTACTCTGATACCTTATCGAGCAGCATCCCCTCCCTGTCTGACATTCCACGAACTAGGTATCGTCATGTGGTCCACAACAGCAGCCTGGACCACAGGACAAGAGAAAGCCAGTAGCTGAGTGGCCACGACCTCTCAGAGCCCACTATGCAAAGAATCATGCCAGACACACATTTCTCTGGCTTGTACTGTAGGCTCTCCATGCTCTTCTACCTAGCTAGATACCTTCTGGCTTTGTGCAGACTCAGTGGCCCAAGTACACCCATCCATATCAAGTCTAATGCACGGGTCCATAAAAGCAAGAGTTGTGTAACAAATCTCCAGAACACATACGGGTGACTTCTTAAACACTTCTACATAATATTAAGGGCAGATCTGAAATAAGACATTAATTTTGATTAAAAGTAAAATCTTACAGGGCATAGGATAGATCAACTTTCAAAATGAGGAAACACAGAGGAAAAAAAATGATTAAGATGGAAGCTTTTTGTGGCACTTTTTAGAAGTTCAAAGATGAAAGGAAAATAAAATAACTGGGGCCAGCAATTACCTCCTCCTCAGGAGTAAGAGCGTGGTAAGGAAGGCCCTTTGTTGAACTCTGCACCTTGGAACTATTTCTTATGCAAGCCAAAACAGATTTATTTAAATAAAATCAGTGATGATTGATCTGCATTAGTCTGCCCTGGTGCAAATCATAAAACACTTCCCTCCCCCCCACCCCAGTCATTATCCCCCTCCTACCTTCAAAACTGCCAGCAAACAGATAAATCCACGTAATGGCTGGGACAAAAAGGACAGTCAGAGAGGCAGCCAGGAATTTCCGTCGCCCTCTGCAGATTCCCAGCATTCTCTCAGGAGTGCAGGTTCCCAACCCAGTGCTGTTCCTATGTCGGAAGCAAATAGTCCACAGCTTCCCACATATTACTCCCTGAAAAAGAAAGGAACAAAAAAAAAAAAAAATTAACAGCTTATCTCTCTCCAGAAAGTTTGCCTGTACCAGTCTTAAAGAGTTAAAAGAACAAAGTGAAGAATAGGGTTACTGCAATTGTGAAGCAGCACCTGCTTCAGAGTCATCCCCAACTCCTGAAGAATAAAGCAGGTTGTAGAAGTCAGACTAAGACCGTAAGTCAATAAAACACATCACATCACCTAAACACACACTAAGCTGATCTTACAAAGGGACATCACCTTCTGTTTGGTTTTTTAGCCACTCTCTTACTCTACAGAAAGGCTGGGTTCTTTGGTGCCTATGTGTGCTGGTACACCCGGGCAGATAAGAGAAAGGCTCCTGTATTTCTTCACCTGCTCCCAAAGAGCAGAAGTCCTACCAGTGAATCAAGGATCTGGCTCTAGGTGGTCATGAATGCAAGAGAGTGAACTGAAAAATAAAAGGTACAGTTTGGGGGCAGAGGAATGTTACTAAAATGACCCACATTGCTAATCAAAAAGCAGTGCTGATGAACTGTGGCCAGCAGGTCGAGGGAGGTGATTCTCCCCCTCTGCTCCACTCTCACAAGACCTCACCTGGAGTGCTGCGTCCACTTCTGGAGCCCCTAGTACAAGAAGGACACGGATGTGCTGGAACGTGTCCAGAGAAGGGCCACGAGGGGGATCAGAGGGCTGGAGCACCTCTCCTGTGAGGAGAGACTGAGAGAGTGGGGGTTGTTCAGTCTGAGGAAGAGAAGGCTCCGAGGAGACCTTCTTGTGGCCTTTCAGTACCTTAAGGGGGTACAAGAAAGCTGGGGAGGGACTTTTTAGGCTGTTGGGCAGTGACAGGACTGGAGGGAACGGATTAAAACTAGAGATGGGTCGATTCAGGTCAGACATGAGGAAGAATTTCTTCCCCATGAGGGTGGGGAGACACTGGCACAGGTTGCCCAG
>JANIJG010022478.1:31785-46869 GCA_024611175.1 Megaceryle torquata
CTGTGGTGCTCAAAACTGGACACAGTACTCCAGGGGTGGTCTCACAAGTGCCGAGTACAGGGGCACGATCCCCTCCCTGCTCCTGCTGGCCACACTGTTTCTGATCCAGGCCAGGATGCTGTTGGCCTTGGCCCCCTGGGCACCCTGCTGGCTCATGTTCAGCCGGGTGTCCACCAGCACCCCCAGGTCCCTTGCCACCAGGCAGCTCTCCAGCCACTGCTCCCCAAGCCTGGAGTGTTGCCTGGGGTTGTTGTGACCAAAGTGCAGGACCTGGCACTTGGCCTTGTTAAGCTTCATACAACTGACCTTATCCCGTTGGTCCAACCTGTCCCGATCTCTCTGCAGAGCCTTCCTACTCTCAAGCAGATTGACACTCCCACCTAATTTCGTGTCATCTGCAAATGTACTGAGGGTGTACTCAATCCCCTCATCCAAATCAACAAAGATGTTAAACAGGGCCAGCCCCAAGACTGAGCCCTGGGGAACACCACTCATGACCAGTCACCAACAGGATTTAACTCCGTTTAGCACCACCCTCTGTGCTCAGCCACTGAACCAGTTTTTAACCCAACCAAGAGTACACGAATCTGAGCCATGAGCTGCCAGCTTCTCCAGCAGAACGCTGGGGGAGAAGGAGTCAAATTCTTTGCTGAAGTCCAGGTATATCACACTGTCACCTGCCTAAAAGGCCCTCAAAAGCAGTTTCAAGGTAGAGGTTCGAAATGAAGCTACGTCCCATGTGACGCTGCTAGCTACAGTTACCTTCTCAGCAATAACAAGCACTCTGAGATGGCTCACTCTACACAAAACCACGCACTGCTCCTCCTGACTTTCACAGTGAACAGCTGGGCTGAACACCCGTAGTCAGAAATACATAGCATGAAATATGTTGGAAGAAAATAAAAAGAACGAGGAAGTAACTGGCCAATTTAAACACGGGATCTATGTGCGATACTCTGATCAAGAAAGAGCCAGTGGCTGCTCTTTATCTGTTGTCCAACGTTGGTAACACCAAAATGAGCCACAATGAACATCTGCAACTTTAAATGTATTTATTGGGTTTGTCTCCAAGAAAGGGAGACCCAACTTAGCCCCAGAGTGAATGGGAACGCTTGGGAGAGTTTCTGGTAAGGGGGGTTGCCCTTCGAAACATGGTGTCAGCTTGACTCCTCCAGACACGATCAGATTTTCTGCCTGTGCCACAGGTACAGAGGAGATGCATGGATTTCAAGATATTCCTCTACCTTGGGCTTAAATTTTTAATGTATTGAATGTTCTCCAAGAGCATTATGTGATTTTATTTTAGAAATCTGATTAAATAAGTTATATCCACAAAAAAGTTAGCTCTCTGTACATCATATCGTGCACATTTGTCTTGCTGCCAGTAAGTCAGATACTCTACACTTCCACAGTACACCCAGTTGAAGATTTATAAAACCTACTGCACACGTACAGACCAACAGACATTAATCCAGCAACCTCAGCACAAGGTCATCCTTGGTTACTGCTAATGGTGCTATAAAAGGCTACGAGCCTGGACAAGGGCTGTGTGAGGGGTCACATAAATTGGGTTTCTTGTTACAAAGACTTACTCATGACCCTCTTACCACGTGGCAACAGTGAAGGGAATGACTTTTGTTCCCTTCACATAAGGTCAAGCGCCTCCATTGACAATACCACCTTATCAGGATGGTCGCTGTGTTTGAAATCAAGGATTATCTCCTCAGCTAAGTGTGAAGCACCTCTCCACCAGTACGAGCAGCAAAGCCTGTAACACAACACTAATCAGATTGGTATTCAGTTTCTATTTCTTTTTTTTTTTTTTTTAATTACAGCATGACAGCTCGACTGTGTTGGACATTCAGCAGGAGTTCAGTGGAACAATGGAAGTAATTATGAAAACAAAAATCAAACACAATTAACTAGATTTAACTGCTCTACTATAAAAAGCTTTTCCAACTGCTTCATACATTTCCTTGCATTTGTTACAGTTAATCTTATCCCAGTAATCTTCCATTTGTTTTCAGAGCCACTGAAATGACTATATACAGTTAAAGCTGTTTATAGACCAATCCCCTGCCTCGCCTTTGCTGTCTTACTGGAATTAATGTTCTCTAATTCTTTTTGCTTTTCCACACTTGCAGTCACAGAGTCAATGAACAATTTCTACTGTAAAGCTTTTTCCCTTGGCTCTGTGTCAGTGTAGCATCCGTCCTTTAAGAGTGATATTTCACAGATTTTTGCCAGACTCAAAATATAAATAACCTAAAAAAAAAAAAAAAAAGGCAGCATCTTAGCCAGTATTCTTCTTTTAAATGTTGCTAATGTGGGGTTATAATGTGCTTACTCCTTGACTGTCAGCTTTTTATACTGAAGCTCTGTGGTCTCCCAGTTATGGAAGTTAATTGTCATGTGACAGATAATTTTTTTGGGGTCATATTAGGGAAAAGTTTGGTACCATAAAGGTAGAGTGTGGAATAAACTGAACACGATGAAATAAAAGATGAAAGAATTAAATAGTAAATCTTTGTTTAAATAAACATCCCTTTGTTAATATATTTCACTTCTGAAGTTCTCAGACCAGAAATAGCATTTTAAAGGAAAATGCCATCTCCTCTCTCATCAACCTCTTCTCCTGCATGGCAGAGTGTGCTACAAACAAATCTAAGGCTCCCTTTGCTCCCGAACTCTGCGCTTTCTTGGTATTGGCACTGGAGATCTTGCCCGTGACTCAGACTTTTTAATCCCATGGTAGGTATTGTGACTTTAAAGGAGGATTTGGAGTAAACTCAAGACTCAGCATCCACCTCAGAAGTTCTGCGAAGCCACTTGAAAGGAACAGATGACAGCAGAGTATCCAAATGGTACCAAATTTACTCTTTCTCAACTAGTTACAAGAAAATAGTCCTATCTATAAGAGAGAAAATAGCCACTAAGTTGACAGCACAAATGAGTTCTGCCTTGGAACTGTGCTAACTGCTTCAAGGGCACACAGGATTGACATCTTCTTTTATATCTTCACTCACTATGTGCCATGGCTCAAAGAAAATTCTATTAGTGTCCTATTAATCAAAGTTTTCTAGAAGATTCCAGCACCACCACAGGAGTAGGGTTCTACCCTGACGGTAGAATAGTCACAGAGAGAGAAGAAAATAAATACAATGCATTCACATTCTTTCTCTTTCGTTTCCACGTATTCCTTTATATCTATGTTTATATATGCATTTTTAACGCCATTCCTTTTTCCTTTCAAGTACAGGCTGCTCTCAGGACTCTGCACAGTTCAAAGAACGTGAAACAGAGACTGATTCAGTTTGCGTATGGCAGAACTGTAACAAGATTACATATCTATCAAAAATACCTTAGAACTTGAGATCACTGAATTATAGACAGACCGTGGCCAACCAGCAGTTAAAAACTGGGATAAAGAATCTTTCAGTGGTAAAACAAATCTGCTCCAGAACCTCAGTTTACACTCAGACCACAGCAACCACATGGGGGGGGATGCCATCTCATTCAGAAGTAGGGCACTACATGCAACATACTGAAGCCCTCTCAAGAATGCTGAGGTTAATGCTTTGCTTCTCTGCTGAAGTTCCCACATGCTTTTTCAAAAGCACTGTTTACCTTCGCTGGAATCCTCTATGTACAAAGCTGCTCTTAACAAGGAAATTGATTAAAGATTCATGAGAGTTTTGTCCTTGAGAAAACAATTATTGCTTAAAGCGTTCCTCTACGAAGCTATGTCCCTCTATGAAACAAAGTAAAAAACCAAACCAAACGAGGAACCCTTTCTTTTACTGCATAGATCTCAAACTACAAGTTGGTTTTACATGGGGATTTTAACATGCTTACAGCAGCAACTTAATTGTCAGCTAGAAATAGATGTTGGCACCGTATTTTCAAACTACTCATTAGGAAATACTGGTATTAAATTAAATTAAGAGAGAGGAATGGGCCCAGGCAGCTCTCTTCTCAATCCTGACAGTGAGGTGGAAGGAGCTGAGGAGTGGATGGATCCCGTGGGTCAAAAAGGGGTTGTGCAGCTGGTATCCGTAAGAGATATCTTGCTTATACAACCACGGGATCCTCTCTGAGGATGGAGGACTGCTAAGAAGAGACAGGATCCATCTGGTGACAGGGGGCAAAAGCGTCCTTCCCAACAGGCTGAGGCCAAACTAGGTAAGCAAATTGTGAGTAATGAGATGAAAACTGACCAACAAATGCAAAAGTGGTAGATGGGGCTGGCAGGCAAAGGCTGGAGAGCGATGTGGACAGGAGACACCTGTCTATAGCAGTCAGGTAACAGATACATACGGACTTCTTGGGAATGACTTGCCAAGAAGGAGGAACTGCCCTGTATGCGAGGGAAGCAGAAATGCATAGAGCGTTCCTTGGGATCCATCCCCTCTGCTGGCCATTGGTAAGAAACATCTGGAGTGCTGTGTCCAGGTCTGGGCTCTCCAGTGCAAGGACACAACCAGAGAGGTTGCAGGGCCTTCATCCTTGGAGACATTCAAAACTCAACTGGATGCGGCCCTGAGGAACCTGCTTTAGCTGACCTTGCTTTGAGTAAGGGGTTGAACTAAACAATCGCCAGAGGTCCCTTCCAAACTCAGTTCCATGATTATACAATTTTGTACCTAGTCATAAAATATAGAGTGACTATTTAATTTAAAACCTCAAAAATTCCAACTAATATCTACTCCGCTACGCATGCATAATATCGCATACAAACAATTTCACTAAACATCCAGGGCGTCCCAGGTTAAACTTATCTGGTATAAATCAGTACAGCCCCCCTAAAGTCAATTCAACCTGCATCAAATTACAAAAACCATGGACTACTTCTCTCATAATTAATGGACAAGAAGTTTAATATTTTATATCATCACCAAAGATCTCACCTCTATATATATATTTATATATAATGCTTAAACATTACTAAACCCACAAATATGTCTAGCAGAATGATACAGAAATAAAACACACAATGCCATGAACAGTCCGAGAATCACAGGGAATTTCCTATTTGACTAATAAAGGAAACAGCAAGTAGGAATAGAGTGTAACATATATAGGGCCATCAGCAAAAGCAGAAGACAAATCCTTCACTATGATCACAGCGTTACTTTACTAAGCACGTTATATATTCTCAATAGTTCTTTGATCTACTACAGAACATCAAAGAGCACCTTTTTGAGTAAGTTTCCTGCTGAAATCTTTGTCTGTCCATGTCCGGTATTTATTCTTCAACATCATACCATCCAGGTAGGCTACTATCCATCTCCCCAGGCTTTCCCAGGGCTGAGTGGTTTCTGTACAAGTTGATGGGAAAGGTGCTCAACTCCCCCCCCAATCCATACTCCTTTTTACCTGACACAGAAGCAAAGCTCTTGCAGAATAAATGTGGTGTCAGGCACATTTTTAAGTAGGAAAGGCAGCTGTGGATTTAGGTTATTTCATGTAGGACTGTCCTTGAACACTGGAAAAGGGTTTGATAAACTGGAATTTATGTGTACAGAGATCTCAGAGTTTCTTACCTGGCTCTGAACAGATTAGGGTGGGTATAAGGCAAAAGTGGCATGCGAGTTTAATGCAATTACAAAAGGAGTATGAGGGGTGTTATCAAAGCTGAACAAAGCCATAGAAACAAGCCTCAAGAGGAGACACTGGCAAAAGCGCTTACTGCAGATTCAAATGTTCCACGTGTGGAGCTAGCACTGCAGTAGAATCACAGAACAGTTTGGGTTGAAGGGACCTCTGGAGGTCACCTAGTCCCATTTGCTGCACAAAGCGGTTGGAATACTGCTCTTTCAGACCAGTCTGTAATCTGGATAGCTCTTCACTCTTCATTTAAAAACTGTCATCTGAGGGAGGGTAGTCTGCCTATGGAAAAATGGTAGTGGGCTAGGGGTTTCTATGTTGTTTCCAAAAATTGTTGTGATTTTCACCTAACTTTTCGTTGTTCCTTTGCACGGGAACTTCAGTCTTTGTAATCTCTTACCGGTCTCAATATCATCATCACTGATCTCTGAAGTTTCTGTAATTCTGCAATTAGATGAAGGTGCAGAAATAATAAATATACAATATTTAGCAAGTCCCTTGTAAAGAAAATGAATATACTGAAAAGAATATTCAAATGCACATAATTAACACTTGCGCTTCAGATTTTCTTAGAATTCATCATTTTCAGGGCACAGGAGAGGTTGCCAGAACTTTTGTAACAAAAGGAAAGGAGGATAATGGTGATGCCAAGGATCGTCAAAGGATGCACAGGACTGCGCAGTCACAGACATGTCAGATAACACAAGAGTATGCTTTGCACTGGCTGGTGTTTGAGATGAGAAAGTAGAGGAAGAACACATCTCACCGTCTCTTCTAACTCTGCTTCTACATTCTAGTATCCTTTAAGACAGTGCAACTCTGTGTTGTACTGGCCGTAAATCCAAAGCAAAAGTAAACTAAGCTCTAGTAGCTTCAACAGTGGGTCCTCAGAGAGTCAGGCAAAGGATGGGTTAGAGTCTCAGAGAAGAATTCAGGTGAAGGAGTTCCTCACTCTCTCGTCTGAGACTGTTGTCAACCAGATGGAAGTACTGCACCAGAGTGAGAAAATCAAGTAGGAATGACTGAAAGTCGTACTATGACTCCTCACACCTTTAAAGAGAATCCTGAAAGACACGTGAGCTTTCTATAGGGAAGACTCATTTCTGCAACACTTCAGCTTGTTAGATCTTAATAGTTTAAAGCCAAAAGATCCCTAAATATATCTTTATACACCCACGTGTATACAAACACACGTACATACGCATAATTTTAACCGATACCAAAGCAAAACCAATACAATTGGAAAATACTTTGAAGAAAAGGTAGCCTAACCAACAGAGCTACAGTGAAATTAACCCTCTGTGTATCAAAGCTGTTTAACAACTTCGCTCCCTTGCTTGTTCCAGATCTCTAATCTGTGATCCCATCCAGATCAGCGGTGCTCATACATCCCTTGGCTCCTGGGTTCTCTTTCAGGATGAGGCATCTTAAGTCACCCTGACACAGATGAGGGGAAGTTTTGAAGACTCACCACAGGGACCATTCGTACAGCAGCACGGATGAGACTGCTCCCTGTGGGTTATAACGATCTCCCAGCACTGCCTCAGCAGGTTTGCTGCCTTCAGGCACTGCCATCATGCAATGCCTCATGAAATACATCACATACCCTTGTATCATGTCATGACTTGGGTGAACTGTGGCAGTTTTTCTGAATCACGTAAAGAAAGAAAAATAACAACATCTTGGGATCTAACCAAAGCACATTATGTAACAGATGCAGCCAGTCTGCTCCACAGGGACCAAGTGCTGTGAATGATGGGCACTCTCCACCTCTTGGCCTGCAGATCAGGATGTGCTCTCTTGAGGCAATGCCTTTGGCAGTATAAATGTCATTGCTATAACGTCTGTTTTGTTATCTACAGTTGGCCTGCCCTGTTCTTATAAGCATTATCTTTTACCATAACCATATAGGTCACAACATTTAGAATTTGAGGGCTGTTTGGAATATTTAGGGCCATGGAAAGTGCAGGTACACAGCAGGTATCATGATCATACACTGGAGGGGGTCAATTCAGTTATACCACTACACAGACTTGGATCACGATACTGACCCAAAGGCCAGTGTTTCACTAACAACATAAAATATACTTCAGCAAGTACTGCAACAAGCAGCAACAATCACTATATATCACTGCATTTTATACAGAAGAATTTTCTTAGTTGCTCATGAGGAACTGTCAGTAAGACGGAATAAAACCACAATGATTGTGAAAACAATTCTAGCACACTTCTAAAAATAAAACTTTTAAGAACTTTTTGTTGTTGTTGTTGCTAGGAGATACAAAAAAAATAGGACATAACAATGCAGTAACTTGAAGGGCAACAAAACTAAGTCCATACTATTAACAAAAATGTACCAGATTATTACTAGTGAGTCACAGATTGGTTGGTTTTGACAATAAATTACACAACACTGTTTTTTGCAGATTCACCCATAGCTGTGAGGATTACATGTTGGCAGGACAAATTTGTTTGCTGCCACGATTATATTAACTACTTTTTCAACTGATGAAAAGATTTTTAAAAAGGCTGGGAAGGGCTTGGGTGTCTCTTTTTTAAAATGTATTTATTTTTGCTGAGGAATAGAACTATAGATAAATAATATCTAATAGATATATAATAATATAATAACGTAATAAAATAGGATGGTAAATAAATACTTGCAGTGATTGCATGTTATTGCATAGCTGAAAGAAGGTAAATTCTTTATTTCCAAGACAGCATTAAAGATAGTTGAAAATTTAGAGGACATGCTCAAAACAAACGTTTTGAACTTTGACAATACCTCATCAGTTGCAGTTCATAATACTAACGGTAACGCTGGCATTCACAAGGTAATAGGAAATACAGAGTATTTTTTCCCACCACTAATTGCTGGGGGGAAAAAAATTACATTGCTTGTTTTTTTACAGGCAACTTATAATTTGATCAGGAAAGTTCTAAGCTTTTAATTACTTTTCCTTATTTGTCAAAAACATTTCCCAACCGTAAGACTTCTACTGTCTGCCTCACGTTGTGGAAATGCCAAGGCACACCTTGCAGCGACCGTATCTGTTATTCCCTGTTATTAAAAGAAAGTTAAAATGTATTGCTCTGGTACATCAGGTGAAGACAGCTCAACTGCACATTCTGAGTGCGTTAAGAGTGACAAAGCTGGAGATGAGAGCCAGACCTATACGGTGATGCAAGGTTATTTAGATCTCTTCCATAAACCGCTACAAATGCCCCGTACAGTCGTAAGAATAGCACGGTCTAACACTTGCTGCTGTTTAGACATGGCTTTGTAATTACAAGGTGAATCATGACCTAAGTGGCTGACTTTTTTCACCGTAACATCGTTTCTTCCCTAACCTAAAATATACTCTGTGAACGTGGGAAAAAATATGAAGGAGTTCTTATCAGTAATAAGCATTAGCTCTGAAGTGCATGCCACTGGCTTCATGTTTAAATGGCACCAAGCCAAATCATCATTTGATTCCACTTCTCTAAAATGAGATTAATTTTTTTTTTTCATGAAAATACATTTAATCCTGAGGGGTTTACACTTGATCAAATGATAAATGCAGATACTGGTGGTCTGTATTTTGTGAAGTTTATGTACTCTTTTAGCATTGTGTAAGAAAATAGAGTAACGTTTTGCATTTGAAAAGCTGTGATGTATTCATTTCTAACTCACATACAGTGGCTAGAAGAATATTTTTACTTTAACAGACTTGAATAGATTAAAGAAACCTGTTAATATTGATTATTACAGCTGACCTTAAAACTACATTTCATCTCTCCAGGTAAGGACTTTTACAAACTGATTTTGAAAGAGAGAGACAGTTAAATATATTGAAAGTGACAATAAGTACCATTTTAAATAGGAAATTGAAATTTTAGATAATTGGACAGTAGGGCTGAAGACTATAAAAATGTATGGTTGAGTGAAAAATATGCTGGAGAAAAATGGTATTACTGTAAAATACCCCTTTAACTATGGTAATGTGTCTTATTTCTGCCTAAGTGGCCATTTTAACAACAAGCATTAGCAGCCTGACAACCTCAGGTATCTCAGAATTGAAAAATGAGGTCCCACCAGCTGGGGGAGGGGAAGAAAGGACTGGTGTTCTCATTTTGTTAAATAGCATCTTCAGATTGGAAAGCTTTAGAAGTTCATCTCAAATTATACTTGCGACTATGAAAAGCTGGAACTTTTCCTTTTTGTTTTTTAAATGAAAGCTGAAGTTGTAGCAGAACTTCAAGAACTGCACTTGCCATAAAATGCCACCTCCACGTGGTTCCTGAGAAAATCACAGGGGTTAGCACTGCAGTTGCAGGCATTACTGAAAATGCATGTGCCTATTAGAAGAGAGTTCAAACCACTGCTGGATATCGATCACAAATTCAGGCTGTTATCACACAGCTCTTGACATTTCTGGGTGCCATTCAGGCAGATACACATCAGCGGGGTCTGCTATGCTTCATTGTCTCCCAACCACCTACCATGGTGACAAACCCTTTAGAAACTTTTAACAAACAGATGCCTGGAGTAATACACGTCTGATCAAGGTAGAGGTCCTTGAATACCGTAACTGTTGACAAGACTCTACCAAGTACTCAGAAGAACCCACGTTGAGATCTTTTCAAATGAACGCTGTAAACCAGTAGTGTAAAGCAAAGCAGAACTTTATAGGTTGAACCATGTCTATTTAGTGTCTAAAAACACTTCAGAAGAAGTAATGCTGAATGTGCAATACATCTTGATGTGTTTTTGTCATCTTCAAAGCTACATTCGGTAATATGATCAAACACTGTACGTGTCATTCTTCTAATACTTACACAGTGATGCTGGCAAATAACTACACAAAACAGTTCAGGAGCAAAACTGGTCTTTGCACAGCAATGATAGCAGAATTTTACCAGGCCTTAAAAGTTGTGAAACACTGAAATAGATATTTAGGAGAATATAATTTTACTACTTGCGATACTAAAATACTTAAGCAGTACTAATGGGGGGGGATAGCATTTCTCAGCCTCCATTTGAAGGTCTCAGCTATTGTTTTTTAGCATTTCTAACATTCCTGTAATGTACTCCGATATTAAAGACACCAGGATCTCTAAATTAAATGTCACAATATTTACATGCCTTTGGGAATCCTTGGGTCTTTAAAGTAAAAAGTCTAAGCATTTAAGGAAAGCTGAGTTTAATGGTTACACAGCAAGACGACGATGAAGTTAGGAGATGCATCCAAAAAGCCTAAGTCCAGTGAAAATCTCTCATCTAAGCAATACCCCAGTCCTCATTAATATTTTACCACAGTAGCTCAATAGTATTGTCTAAGTGCCACTAACGAAGATGAACGAATTAGATCTGCACATCTCCTGGCTTTTGGTGGGTTTTTTTTCATAATGACATGCTGGATTTTCTGTCTGGTTTTTAATGCCATCTGTGAGATTAAGAGATTCTGGATAAGGACATCTAAAATTGTTTCGCTTGGAGGCATAAAAATTCAAAAGTTTATGGGGAAAAAGTTCAATCAGCACGGTAATAGCAGTAACGTGATCAACTGAAACCCCACAACTACCAGGACATATGTCCCAGAAATTCAATCTCCATTCCTTTTGGTGAATCAACACAGAAAAAAGCAGGGAACCAGGCAGTTTCAGCTCCAACTGAGGAAGAAGTCAATGAGTGAGTTTACCTCAGCCTTTTAATTCTGAGGAGGAATGCCTTCGTCCCTTTTGGTACCATGTCCCCGAGCATTCCTGCTTACTTGAGGCTGAGATACGTGATTGAGGTGTCTAAGAGGGCACAAAGTGGATGGAACAAAACCAGAAGATGCATTCCAGAGCGTATGCTAAAGGATGCTACGGATGCTCAGCTGCTGGGACAAGACCGTAACTAGCGGACTGTAAAACCCTTGAGTGAATGCAGCCCATGTATCAGATCCTCAACACCAACTATTTCACTCTGCGGATCCACTCCTGCTGGGCCTCAGGATTTGCTAACGTGGACAAAGCGGTACCACAGCAAGCTGCGGAAAAAAAATGAAGCCACGGAAAATGTGAAGTGCAAAAAAACCAGTTTCATATAGCTCTGTTAATGAGGAACAAGTCACAGGCTGTGGCGCTGTCAGGAAAATCAACGGCTGTGATCAAATGCAAGTTTTTTCTTCATCTAAAAATTAGGCTATGAAAGAATTCCCTTTTTATCATCCCATTCATAACCTGTCTTACATTGACGCGCAAGAGCTCAGCTAATTAGGTACTTGATAAAGGTAGCTTATTTGGGGCATTTTCCTGCTTTTGCACTTACAGTAGGCAAAGGAGGTAAAGATAAATTACTTATTTAACATCAACACTTTTTTTCCCCCTCAAATCTACAATTCTAAGCAGTTATTTCCTCAAAGTTGGCGATGAAATGAATTAGATGTATTCTAACTTTCAGTGCTTCAGAGAAATTTTTTAACTAAGACAGAGTGAAATTATACACCCTGATGTTGTAGTTCTAAACGCTTCCAAGAAAATAAATGAGTTGCGACTAAATGGGTGCTCCATTTAAAAGTCAGCTACATAATTCCATAAAGTGCTTGCATTTTTCAGCAACGCACACTGAAGCGTTGCAATGCCACCGTCAGACAGCAGATGTCACGTCGTTTACCAAGATGACTCCAGGAGAAGAATCCTCCCCGATGCCTCAAGGAAAGGGGAGAGGCGAGTGAGAATGAATTCATCTCTCTGCCAACGGTAGGCAATAAAAAGTAATGACACACATTTCCAGTTGCAGAAAAACATACAGTAGCCAGGCAGTGGAAAAAAATGTCCCTCTGAATCCTAGAAGTGAGTGGCTGGCTTATCCATACAGCGCAAATAACCTCATACTGTGCAAACAAAAACTCCCTTGCAGTCAAAATGGCAAGATTTCTACATTTTTCCTCCTCCCAGTGCAGATCCTTCTTGCGTAATTATGCCTGGGGGCCTTACATGGGAGGATCATGGCTGATAAGCGGTGTGCAAACACTGGAAGCCCTTGCCCCTGTAGACCTTATGCTCTAAAATTATCCAGAAGGAAAATGTTCTGATCTTCCGCAGCACAGAGTGGTAAGTGAAAGTGAGGTACCTTGTCTATAATCAGACCAAGGCTAAAATGTGAGTTGAAAAATGGATTATGCAGAGCAGGTCCACCACCTTAGCTGGAAGTTATTCCTCCTTAAAAGTATCATTAACACAGAACCCTTCATGCCATGATCAGATCCTCTCCGGGTTCAACACCCTAAACAATCGACAAGCTCAGGCTGTCTTGCCTCACATACCAATGCATTCTTTAGCAGCACAGTGGAACATTACACAGAGTGAAAAATTAACATCTGAGAAGACACCTTATCTTAATTCTCCTTTGCTTTTTTGCATCTTAAATTACTTTTTTAAGAGATGACCATTTTGGGGTTAATTTTTTTAGGAGGTTCTCTGTGTCAAACTTGAGGACACGCTACATTTTTTTCTCCCCTCAAACTTTTTAAAAGATAGGAAGGTCTAGGGCTCCTTTCAGAAGTCTCTTTTGCAGTCCTATGATCTGGTATGTGCCCAGTGTTTAGTGCTGAATTACAGCTCTGGGAAATAAATGAAACACCATTTCAAAAAGAAATTACCATTTTCACAGCAGTTTACAGATGTGTTGAGGGATAAATTCCAGCTTTAATGAGCTGGTCAAAGTCCATGGCAGACAGGAAACTCCAACACTATTCTAGACTTGCAGTCCAAAAAAAAAAAGGAAAAAAAAAGAAAAGAAGGAAAAATTAAATCAGCTCTGCATGATGTTACTCAAAAAGCACAAGAAACATGTTCTGTCTGTGCCAGGAAATGGACAGGGCTACAGAGTAGACATCCTCCTCTATCCTAAGGATCATGAAGCTCTGACCTTTTCTTGTCCATCCCTACTCAGTGTTACGTAAGAAGCCAATGCAGGTGTAGATTTTACTTGCCTACTCCTACCCTTTCCACTGGCAAAGCATACTTGTACAGTATTTAACATTTCTATTACAATAATCATCTTGTTCTTTCCTTCCAAATGTATGTGGGTTGGTTTAAGGTAACAGGGGTCACCTTAAGCATACGGACACAAGCGTGTCAAGTGCATCATGTTCACGTGCATGAAGAATTTACAGAACCAATACAAACCATTTTGGATTTACATTTTTGGTTTACAGACGAGGAAGCAGATGATCCTTTTCATGAGTTATGGAGCAGATTTCCACAATCTAGGTCTTAGGAAAATACACACATAAATAGACTTATTTGGTTAAAAGTCTCATGTTTTTAGGACACGGTAACAGAGCTGTGATGTGGGACTGTGGACACAGAGAGAGGGAAAGAAGTGAAGTCCCTTACAGGACCTATGTACAGTCCTAAACACTCAAGCTAACATACTTTTCCTGAGAGAGCATCTGACTTTGCTCTGCAGAGAATTACAGAGAGATTACAGCCTGAATAGGAGTTTTGCAAATAAAAGACTACAATAAGGATAGCACTGACTTTACAAGCTGCTGCCAAGTTAAAAAGACCATCACTGTAATGTCCACACATTGTTAAAAATCACTGCTTTCCTTGGTAACTGACCACTGCAAATCAGAGACATCTTTACATGCCCAGTTCATGCTTTTCACCACTAACACTTAACTCTGACACTATGAGTATTAGTTTAGATCCCCATAATTCTCACATTTAGACAGCATGAAAATGTTATTGGAACCAGTGGGTGCATCATTCACCTTCACATCCTTCATGGATAGAAAGCAGCAGCTGAGAGATACTCCACTGTGTTTTAGGAAGGTAGCAGAAAAACTGAAATTCACAATAAAGAAACAGAAGAAAGATGAAAACCCAGGTTCATATTATGTAAGACAGACTATTAAGTTATTTATTGAAGACAGTCATCTTTGCCTCAGTCTTCAGCAGAATAATTCCTTGTTTCCTAGACACTCAGCCTGAGCTGGAAGGCAGAGAGAGGGGGCAGAATGAGACCCACACAATCCAAGAGGAAATGGTCAGTGGCCTGCTACTCCACTTAAACACACACAGGTCTATGGGGCCAGACTGGGCACCTCAATACAAGACAGACATCGAGGTGCGGGGAGCAGGTCCAGAGAAGAGCAACGAAGCTGGTGAAGGGCCAGGAGAACGAGTCTTAAGAGGAGCAGCTGAGGAACTGGGGCTATTTAGTCTGAAAAAAAGGAGCTGAGGGGAGACCTCCTCACTCTGTACAACTACCTGAAAAGATGATGTAGAAACAGAGGTGCTGCTCCCTTTTCACATGTACCTAGTGACAGAACAAGAGGGAATGGCCTCAAGCTGCACCAGGGGAGGTTTAAACTGGACATTAAGAGAAGTTATTTCACTGAAAGGGTCGTCAGGCACTGGAACAGGCTGCCCAGGGGGTGGTGGAGAAGCTGTCCCTGGATGTGTTTAAAAGCTGTATAGCTGTGGTGCCTGGGGATA
>JANIJG010022478.1:54553-76041 GCA_024611175.1 Megaceryle torquata
GACTGCAGACAGTGCAGTGAGTGAGAAGAACTGAGCTGGAAAGGAAAATCACTCAACAGAACCAGCTCTGTTCTCACCCGAACCAGGACACACAGATAGTTGTTTCAACTTGCAGTACCATGCCTCCCAGTATGCCAAGTGCAGTGGGATCAGCGGGCTCCTTTCTGCATTGAGCGGAAGACACTGGCCATCCCTTTTTTCCTTCTCTGCACAAGCTCTCTGGGCAGCATCTTCAGTGACTGCAGGTATACTAACGCACATCAGAAGAGCTTCTTGTCCATCTCTACTGCATGTTTCCTGTGCTTTATCCCTTTGCTCCTGCAAGTAGCAGTAATAAATGTTGTAGCCATAACTCTCTTTGACAGCACTGTATTTAAGGTTGCACCCTTTCAAAATGTGTCTTAGAGATGATACATTAAACAAAGTACTCCTGGCATGGATGGAGCTGTCTGTCCTTCTCAGGCAATGGACTAGAACATCATATGAAACAGGAACCTCTGTGAGCACAGGGAATCCCTGTTTCTCTATTCCATGATGAGACATGAACCATAAAGTGCAAACTATGGGGCGTATCGTTGCATCACCGGGCGTGTGCTGAATAGGAATGATATCAAGAAGTGCAAGAACACAATCAGTGGAACAGTGGAGATGTCTGTATCGAGAGTCTTTGGCCTGGAGCAATACCACACCGTTTTAATAAATTATGAATCTTCCAGTTGAGGTCCATAATCTTGCATTTATCAAATCTGCCTCCTGTTGAAATTTCTACCAAATAAAGTTCAAACTTTCAGTGGAGAAAACAACTACCTCTCAAACATTGTCAGCACAGTTCAGTGTTGGCCTTCAACCTGCAAAGAAACTGTTGCATGTGTTTTCTCCATCTGCTACCTAAAATAAAAGGCTCAGTATTAACTATTGTCAGTTCAGTCCTTTTCATCTGCTCTGAAAGGAGAGCCAAACTCCCCATGGATCATCGAAACAAGCCTGCAAATACACTAGATCTGGCTGTATTTTCCATCAACGCAACTGCAGATTGAGCCCAGTCCTCGAGAAAAAGCTTTCTTACCACCAAAGCAATTCCACTGCTGTAGTAAAGCCAGGTTAAGGGGCGGTGGGGAGAGGGCAGTTGAGAACAGTCAAGGGGAGAAGACACTGCTAAATTAAAATCACATTGTTCTTTACCCCAAAACCACATTTGCCATTTTACATGGTTTTTACAACCACGTTTTAATACAGTTTAAAATTTGCAGGATTTGCACGGATTGCAAACTTTAATAAAAACTATTTTCTCTTCCACCGTTAGCAAGATTGGCAGTTCTAGAACAGGACTTAGAACCAGGTACCCCCACCCCAGTATCTCTAGTGTTAGGCAGAGAGATAATGAGCTGCATCTTTCCT
This sequence comes from Megaceryle torquata, assembly GCA_024611175.1. NCBI lineage: Eukaryota > Metazoa > Chordata > Aves > Coraciiformes > Cerylidae > Megaceryle > Megaceryle torquata. The sequence continues at coordinate 55,952 of JANIJG010022478.1, forward strand.
TCAGAATCTTGGAATTGCAACAGGTACCATAATTTTATGTTTCCTCATTCTCTACAATATCTCACTACTTCTGGTACTAAGAAGCAACAGCTTTTAGAACAACATTACAACGAGGTGGATAAAAATCCCACGATGGGCCCGCAGTTTTGAAACTAAACAAGACAAACTGCTAATGCCTTGACCAGATTATCAGCATATACAGAAGCCATGTAGAGTCATGAGATGTGTTTGTTTCAGTCTTCCAGAAAGTAAAAAGAAGTATCAGGCACTCTCCAAGATCAAACTGATTTACTGAACAGAGATCATGTGTCATAACTACTGATAAGTGGCCACAAGAATGGCCAGAAGTCCATCTCCAGGAATTACTGCTGCAGTCAGCTTCCTGTCTAGAGAGCAGATCAGACAGGATACAAGCTCTGGGTGATTATTCGATAAAAACCTGTAACACTCTAGAAACACTGCAACTGCAGCTTGCTTGGCACAGATCACCATGAAGTCCCCAAACCAACATGTTTGTGAGGCACAACTACCAGGGGTGGGAAAATGGAAGCCCTCTCAGAAAAAAAGATCACTTTTCAGGTTTTCTCTTCCAGATTTTTTTTTTTTCAGTTAGAAAACATGGATTCAGATTGATCAAATTCTTTGCAAGACAGGAAATTAATACATGACTGAGAGTTACCTAGTTACAACTATTTCTACAAAACCTTCTAAAAATAAATAGAGATATGTATCAAATATACATGGAAATATGTTCAACTGAAATTATTTTTCATATATGTGGGTTTGTCCACAATAGAAAAGTTCCTTCTCACACCCCAATGCCAGGACTGTTCCAGGCCTTATTTTTAAGGAGGATGGGGTGGGAGCATCCTACTTCAAAAGGATAACATCTAGAACAGGGGAGGGAAAAAGATTCACTTTCCTGACGACTCAGACGATAATATTCCACTGCTAACAGAAGGTGGAGAGGTCTAAAATAGCCACCTTCAGCTCAATCCTCTGCTTGTCCCTTCCGCACCGTGTCCTAATTAAAGTTATCTTTAATCTGTTCTACAGCACCGTCAGATTTGGGGGATGCAAATACAAAGACAGAATTGATGTACGGTGGCTTCAGCCTAAGCAGGAGGTACCTGATGCTGCAGGTTAGAGAAACATTCCCTGAAAAGCCCAGAGCTTCTCTCTTGTAGCTGCCAGATGAACAGCTGAAAGAGCAGCAGCTGCCCAACAGTTACTTTGGGGGTTAACAGAGATTGCTTACCACATGTGGAGAGCAGATAAATGACCATCCCACTGCCCCATCAGTAACCTGCTTTCAAACCTGTCTGCATTACTATCCTTCCTACAAAAACAGCTTGTTACATCAGTTGCTACCACTGTAGCTTGAACATTGGTGTATCAAAAACCCTACTAAAGTAAGGTTCAGCAAAGTTAATGCATGCATAAAAAGCATCTGGATTCCTCTGAGATGCTGCCCTACTTGAAAGATGCTGTATTAGAAGCCTTCAAAGAAAGTCTGTGTACTCTCTTCCTGCCAGATATATGTCCAGCCCTCTACACTTTTAACACGGGTATTAAGGTTTAAGAGAATGAAAGGGCTGCCTACTACTTCCATACATTTCAAACAATGCAGTTACATATAAAAGGGGTAAAATCTCTGCAGTCAATAGTGTAATTCCCAATACAGGAGTTGGGAGGATACAATCCATACTATTACCGCTTGTTCGTTGGTTTGGCTTTTGTTTGACTTCTGTTGGTTTTGTTGGGGTTTTTTTGTTTTGTTTTGTTTTTTAAAGGGAACCAAGTAGGCGATCTGCATTTATCTTACCATTACTGAATTATGTTCACATGCGTGCAAAGTCTTAAATTGCTGGGAAAGCCAATAATATTATTTAGCTCTAATCAACGTGGAACGATTAATGCCTACTTAAAATCATGTATTTCACAGCAAAACCACTCAACATTTTGAAAAAACACCAAAAAACCTAAAAAAATCATCTTGTTTTGCAGGAAAATTTACATACATGGTCTAGTGAGAGAATCTCTCTTTGTTGACAGTTTCTAATGCAAAGTAATTTCATATCCATTTCCTGCTTCTAGTCCACCAGTAGATTGATTTAAGAGCACTAAAGAATAAGCATCACTATTAACAAGGAGAAAAATACTCTGAACATCTCTGTAATGTTTGTATTACTCGCCTCTCGCAGCACAATGTGAACAGTTTACCTCTGGCATCAGACTGTACGTGGTGTCTGTTTTGAAATATTCATTCCAAAGGAGTGTCATAATTAAAAAGACTTGTTGTATAAACAATTAGGTCTCTGTGCAACCCAAAAGGTTTACGGGTTCCACATGCATTCCTGTCTACAAAGACAATAAAGGGTGAACCACCACAAATGAAGCCAATTTTAGTTCATTATAAATAATGGTAAGGAATTTAAAGGAATTCTCAGACAGGAATTTCTCGAGGGGTGGGAAGAAAGAGGATTATGGTGAAGTAAGGTCAGAACACAAAACAGAACTAGAAAAACAGCGAGTAAAGTATTACAGCGTTCTCCTTAGAAAAACCATGCCATGAGCAAAATACTCATTGCTACCTTGTTAAAGCTGAACTTCACCTGTGGTTTTAGTTAGTTTTCCTAAAGAAAAAAAGCTTGTGCAATTACTCGTTGTTGTCCCTAATAACTTCTGCATCTGTTAGGCAACTTCTACCAAATTAGAAACAACTAAACAACTAAACCTACTCATTGGAGAGCTGCTATCCAAAACAAGGTCCCACGGACCTGCTAAGTGGGATGTGAGAAGCTGGCAGCACAGCACTGACAGAGTAAAGGTTATCCAAGTAACTTTTACTGCATTTGGCCAGTTTCCCAAAACATATGAAGAGGGTGTTTGTTTTGTCCTTACGTGAAAGTCCTCCTTTTCCACCCTAGCATTATTTCTTAAGACAACATATAAAAGTGTGATCCCCAGAAACACCCATCACCAGTTCAGCTTTCTACTCACTGAAAAGGATGACAGCTGGAAAACAGAACAATAATGAGCCCTCTGGAAAAAATATGGTTTTACTCTCTCTGGTGTTATTTCAGAAGTGGGATCTAATTTCCAATCTTCACTTTCAAGTTGAAGTTTTCCATTAGAAACATGAAGTAAATAGGCAGTTCAATGACTTATTTTAAGCACACATAAAACACCTAAACCATTTAATTGTCCTGCTTAGAATCATTCACACAGAGCTGTCCATTAAATCAAAGGGAAAGTAGCATATAAGCTCCACAATGCACATATACACATTCTTAATTACATTAACTTCTTCATAAAAACCAAACCCCTCCAAAGAAAAAGTGGCCCAAGCCCAAGTCTATCTTTTCTCCGTGTATCAACAAAATCAACAGAAGAAAAATCTTAAGTCTAGCTTTTAACTAATGCTTCTGTTTTAGGGTTCTCCACTATCCAAGACTGACTGCCTTGCCTATTTCTTAAAAGCAAGTGAATTTTTGAGGACTAATTTTCTGCAGCAGCTGTTCTATACTTATCTAGGACTACAAACCATGGATTCCTACCCCTTGCAACAGACATGATGGCTCAAAAGGGAAGCTTTAGCTCCTCTGCTTAACCCCAAGCCAACCTGGTTTACCCTCCCCTGACTGCTGCTCATTACATTTTCAAAGCAGTGTCATCCCCCACACAGAAGGGAAAGGTGAAGCAGAGATCACTTAGGATCACGAATCTAGCAGATATGGGATGAGAATTTAGGAGAAGAATAAGAACCGTGTCCTACAAGTGATGTACTAAACGACATCTACTTTAGTGCCAAAAAGGCTGTCATTACCAGCAAGGCTAGCTACATCACTTCTGTAGGCAAACACGGAAGACTGCCAGGATCTCCTGTCTTCGACTTTTTCACATCCAGCCCCTCCCCCCCAGTCAAAAGAACGGGGCTTAGGTTTATTCAGATTCTCTCTCTACCCTTTCCTGTTTATCTGACTGCCACAACCAGCACCTAGAAAAAAAAAAAAAAAAAGACCCAAAGAAACAAACAAACCCCCCCACCTTAAATCAGTACAAACTACTTGATAATTTCGTTAAGTTTGAAATTTGCAGGAAAAGAAGGGTTTTTAATTGCTGTTGTAACTGGTTTTTAATAATATGGGAAATATTTCCAATCTGCATAACCTACAAAAAAAAAATAAGAACCCAAAATTTATCTTAAATCTTTTAATTTCCCAATAATTTAGTATCTCAAAAACAGTAATCTCTTAAATAGCATCCGATTAGTTGGGAGCACAATGCAAATCAGTATTTTGTGTATTAGTGCCTCCAACACCATCCATCCCACCTACTGAATCACAGGATTGTGCAGCACTGACACAGAAAACCAGACACACTGCATACCTGATAAACATACAGTTTGTGTTCGTATGCAACAGAACATCCGTAGCCTGGTTTAAGTCTACTGGTTTCACCCTTATGTCAATAAATGGCTTGCCATTTTCAAATATACACACTATATACGGTGTATTGTTAGGAGCAGGAAATACAATGCCAAAACCATTAGGTATCCCATGTATCATAAGCACGTTTAAGAGAACATCAACAGCTTGTCCACTTTGGTGGGGAAAAAAAAAAAAAAAAGAAATGAGGAAGAAAGCCTCCTGAGCCAAATTACCTCAAAATTTGCCCTCTTTCACTCAGTTTTATAATTCAATTAGCCTAGAGAAACACAGATCAGTTGGTAGAGATGCCGTCAGCCAGAATGCTGAGGCAGTACCCACCAAATTCTTACCTGAGTTTCCACCAAATGCAAAGCAGATCCAGTGGAACCCCTCAAAGTGGTGTTATACAGAAGCAATGCAAGAAAAGATTCAGATCGTGACTACTTAATTCAGACTCAAGAAAAAATTAAGTCCTTTCTAAGTCTCCAGAGTCTATTTTTTTTTTTCTTTTCCAGCTGTCTAGGAATGCCTACAAGCCCGTTACTCCTTTCTGCCTACGGTCTGATCTAAGATTTGAAGAAGCTGGATAGCTGAAGATCTCCACAGAAATGCTTTCTGCGTGCAAATATCTAGCACGACAAAAGGACAGCTCCACTTCCCTGTGGACTGAGATGGAGAGACATAATCAGAACGTGTCTCTACTGCAACGCCCAGCTCTCTGCACCACCTTCCTTCCTCACCAGACTTTTCAGAGCTGTATTTTTTAAATTATCTGTGATGGAAAAAACATTGAGGCTTTCAAGTTGTATATTAAGTTAAGACTGAGACCTGAAGTGACTGCAGATTTGTCTCCTCTGAAGGTCTTTAGCTTCCTTTCTTGTGAAAAGGAAGGTTTGTGTCTCTGGGTATTTCCCATTCATAACTTCTGGCTAATTTCATCTCAATTTGACAGTGTGACAGCAGTTTCAATAGATGAAATTTTTGCTAGTTTTGTGGAAATCAGCAACTAAGAAAGCATAGGAAGAGGAACAAAGTGAGTGTTCTCAGTGAAGGAAGGTAATTACACCTCAATCTTTATCCAACACTTTTAGCATGTGAATGGGTTTGCACTAGCCACCCTGTCTGTTGTTAATTCTCCAGCCAAGTAGGTGACATGAGAGGGATCCGAGAATGTTTTGTAGAGAAGTAAATTAGGATAACAGGTTACATTTCAATAGAAAATCAGTCCTCATTAGTTCAGCTGTTTATGAAACAACCTGTTTTACATTTAAATTCCATGCTCAGTGTGCTATTGAGTGCTGTGGTTAGCAGAACAAATAGCGTTTTGACATAAGAACAGATTGAAAAGTGAAGCATTGAAAAAGAGGAAGAAATTTAGTCAGAATTATGACAACTCTTCATTGATACAAAACCCAGAAGATCTGTGAAGAGGTATCAGGCAGTGGGCTGAAAAGCAACCAGTTGAGGGGTGTTACGAAAGTGGAGATCTGAGCTTCCTCGCCGTCCTGAGGGAATGCCAAATCAGAGTGTCAGGGAGAAGGGAATCAAGAACTCCTTCCGTTCTCTTTACAGTTCAGGGTTTAAAACAGATTCTGTCACACGTTCTCAGAAGATGATATTTTCCTTACAAAAAAATAATCACGTTAAATTAAATAACCCTACTACCCAGATACCCTCAACATCTACTTTTTACATCTCTAGACAAGTACCACAGCAACTGTAATTTTTCCTGTTACTAGGTCAAAGAGGAAGGAGGTAAGAGACCGCCGATTCCCCAAGAGCAGCAATGCTCATCCACGCCAGGGAAACATGCAACCTGACCAGGGAGTTCCCTAAACCAGCAGACTTTCCTAACAGACCTGAAAAATACGATCTTGAACCTCACAGAGAGAGAAGAATTCGTTCATTTAATGGCAAGGGTTGAATATTTAAATGTCTCACAGTTCAAGAAAGCATTCTGGGCAACATGTTTTAAACCTCAAGGATGGCACCGTGCTTACTTTCAACACCCATAGCTCTTCCCCGTGCTGTGCCTACTGTCTCCACAACACATTCCTAGAGAGCAGCACACGCTCTGCCTCTGGCTCAATAACCAAGCCAACCGAAGCATCCCCTCCCCTCTGCTTATTTTCCACGTCTGCCTTTTCTGAACAGGTTGTGCAGGATGTATGGGATGGAGAGCACTGCTGCTAACTAGTGTGCTACAGAAGCCTAACAGTTTTGCTGTTCCCCTATTTTGCTGTTCCCCTATTTTGCAAAAATCCTCTCCTGATCCTTTTTAAGATCACCTTTGCTCCCCTTTAGGATTACATGTCGGTCACAGTTCATAATCACCTAGCAGTTGACAGTCATATCCCATTATTTCTGTTCCTCAGTCATTTTTCATCAAAAGCACTTTCGACATAAAAGAGAGCATTACATCTGCATGCTATGGCCACGAGCTTTCACTTCATAATACCTTAGTTTTTCTGTCCAGTGCTCCAAGCTGTCAGCAACTTCCATCTCTCTTATTTTTCATGTCAACTTCCTTAACAAGGAAATAAGATACTTTCAAATCTGATCTTTGAGGTACTCCAGCATTTTTCTCCCTCCTATCCAGCATTCTCTTCAGCTTTACTTAAGAGATTCACTGCAGCCATTTCTCCCGCCCAACTTTCATACCTTATTCTAAACTTTATTTTACCTTGACGAGTATTTCCCTCTATAACAGCACATCAGGCATTTTACTGAACTCCGGGTAAATAAAGACTCCTACCCCTTACTAAAAGATTAGTTGTAATGTTAGATAACGGATTCGTGTGGTACAACCTCTCTCTGGTAAACTCGTGATGCATTTCATCTCTTCTGCTGTTTAGCTCCATGCCTGTCAGCATCCCTTCTCTCAAAGTCTGTTCTGAACTAATGCACTTAGATCAAACTAGTAACTTCGTCATCAGGCAGGTGTCTCTGCCCCATTTTTAGAGACACCACAGGTAAAACATCCTTCTGTTGGATAAATTCTGAAGAAGTTCTAACCAGGGGATTTACAATGTCGTTGTGCTGGTTACGTCAATATTCTGAGGTAGGGATTATCAGGTCTGCTCAGTTTCAATACATTAAGTTCTTTGTGGTTTGCTGCCACCTCAGAAATGGTAATTTCCATTGCTATATATACTCCCTCGAAGAGCTATCCTGCCTTCCCTACACGCCCTACATTATCATCTTTACTGAAAACAACAGCAGTGCATTCATTTAGCTTTCGAGCCAGGCACAGATTACCTTTAATCACCACCCAATCATTTCTCTATGGTGTTTTCATTTTTCCTCTCTCATCCTCTCATTACATTTACAGTTACTGAACTGTTTACTATGTGTTTTGACTTCCTTTTTAGAAAGAAATCTACTCTTCTGCATCGGTGACAAACTTGAGCACTGAGTGTGTGTTGAAGGATATTCTATAAATAGAAACAATCTCATTCACCAGTGGGAATCACCGAATTAATCCAAAAATAAAAGAGACAAGAAAGTTTAAGAACTAGTGAAACTGGCACATCCTTCAACCTGAAAACTGGGCTGCGGAGGTCTAGCAGAAGTATGTGTAAAGAAGGAGCAGAGGTGGTCCGCGCAGTAGCTGTGCAGTTTATAAAGCAAACGTGTTTTCGTACACACAAGCGTTATCTTCACATCACTGGCTCTTAACGGATTTTATTCATTCTTTCGTGGCGGCAAATGTAGGAGGAAAACACTAAGGGGGACTTGAATGATTCAGAAAGCAGCTGTGTTGCTGCAAGGTACAACGAAGTCGGACAATTCTCAACTGTGACGTATGCGCAGGCTACCACGAGGCAGGCAGTTAACTGGCACCACTGCTGAGAAAGCACCGGTGTCTGTGTTTGTATCCTATGCTAAACCACAGTAGGTATGAGTTATTTCAGCCCTCAGCTGAAAAAGGAGTAAGCTACCACACCGACACTGCTAGGGAGTCAGGGTGAGTACAATCAATGTAGGCAGCTGGCGTATGGCATCTTGTTATCCACATTAACTTGCTTAAGCATCAGAATCTTCTAAATCTACAAGAAGGTGATTTCTTCCTCCCCTCCAATCATTTTCGAAGCCCTCCACCAGACACAGGCAAGCATGGCCTTCCTTTGCTGGGGAGCCCAAAACCAGGCACAGTACTGTACATCTGGTCTTGCAAACACTGAACAGAGGGGAATAATCATCTACCTCGCCCTGCTGGCTACACTCATACAACCCAGTAAGCAACTGTCCTTCCTTGCTTCAAGAGCAAACTGTTGACTGACGTTCAGTTTATCACCAGGAAGGGTCCCCAGGTCTTTTCTCTGCAAAGCTACTTGCTACCCAGCCTGTATTTACTGCATGGGTTAATTCCATCCCAGGTGGAGGTCTTTCTATTTGCCTTTCATTCTTCCCTTCTTGATTTCTTTCTTGTTTTGGGTTCCTTCCTATTTCCTGCTCTGGATCCAGATTGTCAGCCCTGGGTAAATATGGTAGGAACCTGGAATTTCCTAGAGAGAGACCGAAGAGTGTCCCTCTCCTCCCTTCTCAGCTTTGTCATCAAGGAATTCTCAGTCACAACATGACTATTCTATACAGAAAACACATACAGAATTACATGACCTCTTCAGCTACCAGCACACTGCCCTATGTACTACTGTTACCTTTCCAAAAGTGTCAGGTTTTATTGCAAGATCTCGAAATGCTGTTCAGAGAGAAAGAAAAAAAGAAAACCCTCTTTCCATCTACTATCAATCTTCTTGGCATTGTGTCTTAACCATCCTTATTTCTTTATTTTCCCTTTATTTCCTAAGATGATGACTAGTAATTTAGCCTATTGTCAAGAAGTGGAAATAAATTGGGTCCCTTATCTTAGAATGTAATTCTAGATTGCTACTAGTGCCGAAATTTGCTCCTGGCTTTTTGTTTCTCAAATCAAATAGCTACATTACCTTGATATCATAGCTAATGGGGGTGGGAGGTGTCCTATTTCTGAACATCTGCTATTTACAGAACAGTCTCATGTCAGTGCTAAAACACAGGAGGAGTGAGTCATCTGCACACTGTACATGAAAAGCTAAAATGATCGCTTCAGTACTCAGAAACCCCTTGTCCAGCTCTCCTATTCCAGGAGCACACCAAGAGCAGAACTGCTATACATGGCTTGGGTAAGGAGCGAACATGAATTGCCACCCTACTGGGCATGCCATATGTAGAGCATTAACTTAAACTGGGGCAAAGAAGATTTACATAATAGCTTTAGACACTAATCATGGAGTCTCTGGACTTCTACAGTTAGAAACTGGGGGGGGGGAAAAAAATGGTGTCCAATTTCTGCGGATAATTACTCGGGGGATCCCACAATGCAAGAGAAAACCGGTATTAAATCAGTGTAACTTTTTTTTTCCCCGTTCCCAACATATCTTTCACAGTCTAGAAAGTACCATTATGGCAAATTCTTCTGTCTTTCACACTCTCAACCAAATACTCTGTAGCAAACACCCCAGGAACATGTGGACTAATTTGAAGCAGTTCAAAGGAGGTAACTGGAAAGTGCATGTGCTGTCTCCAGGCTTAAGTTTGCTTGTTTACGGGGAGAAGTAGTGTCAGTGAGGAACACAGCAGCACCAATATAACCCAAATTTAGTGAACCAGGTTGAAAACAGTGCAAAATCCCCAGTAAGTACTCATTAAAATCATTCCAAGAACGATGCTGTAATCACCAAGACTTAAAGATTTTATTTATTTATCCTCAAATTGATTTGCGGGTTACGCAAAATGAGAAAACTGCAGCACTGGCTGAAGAAAAAAGCCTGCAGTATGCTAAGCACACCCAGCTTTACCAAGCCACCTCTGACCTGATCTGCAATTACTCTTCAGTTCAGTCCCAGGTTTCACTTGAAAAGGGGTCCTCAGTTAATGCCAGATAGCACAGGACATTAGGATTGAGAAAAAAAAACCATCCAGCTGGATAAGAACACCTAACACTTCCACCTGGAGCCTCTCTTGGCCTTGAATATTGCTGTATTGATCCCTTCCCAAAGACAGCTGTAGCTACAAAGGCAAGAGCTAAAATTTAAGAGGATCCTATTACTATTTACTAAGGACAATCAACTTCCACGACACTTGGCAAAGCACTGAGAGGTGACTTCTGTCCAAACGAAATATGCAATAAATGGGAGAATATGAATGAGGTATTCAGTAGAGTACAGGCAGCAAAATTGATTCATTTTGATTTATTATATGTAAGATGATTCTTTTCTTTCACGCACACAGTGACAGGGTTGCAGGGGACGTGTCTTTTAAGGAGGAATTTAGCCAAGAAAAACAGGTTACTGTTTGCGAATAAGGTAAGCACAGCTTTCGAATGCATTAGGAGAGAAACTCTAAGCATAAGGGTCAACACGAAAAAAGAAGATTATAAGCAAGAAGAACCTACAATAAAGCTGCAAATGCAGGGTAGGAGAGAAGAAGGGAGACTAAAGGTACGGGCACAAACTGTTGCCAGCATCCTGGCACACTGCTGTCAAATGTCTTGATGCCTGTTGGGTAGCTCTGAGCATGGAGGATAATTAGCTCAATAATCAAGGCACTTCAGCACACAAACAGTTGTTCTTTTCACCTCAGTGGGACTATTCATAAACAAGCATAAAATAAATTATATATGAATGGGGTGGAAACCAATCAGAAGACATCACAAGTGATTCCTCAGTTGAGACAACACATCCCTATACTGGCAATCCATCCAAAGACAAAGTAGAAGGCTGTTCAAAGGTCTTGCAGGAATTGTCTCCAGTGTAAAGCCAGATGGTTATTCTTTATTCAGATAAAGACCTTCCTTCCCTTATCTACATCACTATTGCTTTCATACTAGATTAGTGCAAGGTCCACTTTAAAGAATCATAACTTAAATCTGCACGATACAGGTTCTGTAGCTATACATACAGATCACAGCTGTAAAACTCCTATGCCCCAGTTATGAGCTGTGCCGGGGGAAAGCTGTGACTGAAACACCCAAGATGTGGATTGTGACAAATAGGATACTGTTTCATTCCCATCAATTCTTATACCCTGTTGGTGTGGTGGCAGGTCTTGCTCCGAGTAGCTGCCCACGTACAAAGAGAGTCATTCAGCCTTCAAGCCCCAAAGACTCGCTGTCCATCTGCTCTGAGGGAAAGGTGGGAGGCTGAATGGAAGTTTGATACAGGGCAAGTCTGGCCTAAGAGCTGCCACTTGGGTTTGAGCTGTTTTAAATCACATAAAACAGACTCACAGATGAGACTGGAATTTTATCACCGAGCATATTTAGTGTATCTCTTCCACCTGCCTGCTGATGTTGGAACACAGAGGATCTAGAACACCAAACCTCTGCTTATTCTAAAGAGCACTTAACCACACAAGACAGATTGCATATGCAGGATGTTCACCCTGAGGGGGATCTTGGTTTTCAGCCTTTGGGATTTTCTTTCCTGTCTTCCCAGATCTCATTGTCCAACGTTTGCTGGAAAGCTCACTTCTGTTCTAAACTTCTTGGTGTACAGCCCACAGAGCAGACACTGTTTGAGCTAACCTGGGCAATGATCATACTCATAAAGAGGGTTAAATTGGGCTCTTAAAACCAGTATCTTGACAATCTTGAATTGGAGGTGGCTACTGACTGGATTTGGGTGGCCTGTACTCACGCTTCATGGAACAAAAGCAAAAACAAAACCAAGGGCATTTAACCCCAAATGGATATTTCTAAAATATTCGGTATTTACTTTTTATTTAGAAATTTGTACCATTCCTCATGCAAAGTATCCAGGTGATGAACTGCTACTTGCTAGCAGGCACAGAAGCTAAGCTCTTCAAAGTACAGAAACTAAAGCTTAGCAAATAGTAGGCTTTCTGCCTACAGAACATGTGAAAACTTATTTTCCCTTTTTCATTAATTATACCCCTTCTTTCCAAATTGTGGTTAGAAACACAGACTTCAACAAGCACTAACTTCATGCCAGCGTCTGACATCTCTCTGTTACCTACACAGAAAAGGTGAAATATATTGTACCTTCTGCTCTGCATTTTTACTGGGGAAAAAGGTATGTTTCTCTGGGACTCAGACAGCAGCACAGAATCACAGAACAGCCCATGCTGGAAGTGACTCCGAAGGATCATCTCATCTGCACTTCCGTGGGAGAGGGAGCCCAGATGAGATTATCTGGCACCCTGTCCCGTCACAACATACAACTAAAATAGCCACGTTAACAAAGATTTTAAGAACTGTCACCCAAGAAGAAGCAATGAAGAACAAAATGTTTTCCTGAAAATGCATCAGTAAATGAATACAGGGAGCAGTACTTCAAAGTTCTTAAAAGTACTTAAAAGTTCTCCTCCCTCGTTGTCTTACGCATTGCTGATAATGCTAGGATCAATTCAACAGCATTCACAGACCAAATGATTAGAGTCTTTATAAAGACTCTAATAAAATAAAATAAAACTAGTACAGCATAAACTTAAGTATCACAATATATTACTAGATAAATTGACAGTAAAAAGAAATCCCTGTGACTAGCTTTTTGGTTAAAAATCAATCCCTATTATAAAAGAATTTGGATAAAGTGCTAAATGTGGGTAAATGTGCTCCATTGATTATCCTCATTAAAACACAAACAGCAAATCTAATAAACAGCAACAGCAGTAATGGGCTGGATGGTTTCAAACCAATTAAGAGCATATCAGAAAATCCCCCTGAAAGGAAAGGAGGACTCCCTGATCCAGAATCTGGCAGGGAAACTCAATCCATAAGAAAAAGCCAAATTGCCTTCTCTTGCTAAACGCAGTATGACAGAACCGGCGGTAAGTAAACTGTGTTTTGAAAATGACTGAATGCCAAGTGAAGAAACGTGGGCGCGTCCCACCGTGCTTTCCATCTCACTTCACTGACTATGCCGATGACCATTCAAGGAGCACAAACAAATCCTTTTGACCATCCACAATTTTTTTTTTCCCCGGAATAATTCTGCATCTCACTCTATGTAGCTGAGGCTCCTAGTTGCTGTTCTGCGTAACAGTCTCTTTTAGTAGCTCTGCACTATTGAGTTTTGCAGCTATTCAAGCAGCAGGACTTTCTAGAGATCACTGTTTCTCCCGGGGTTAAAATAAAAACCATACCTGCATTAGGAAAAAATGATAAAATTCCCCAGAAATCCTGGAGGAACCGAAAGTGCCAAGCGAGTGTTCCTGTGTTACAGTCAAGTATCAATTACTTTCCCACCTTGCTATCCAGAATCGTGTCGTTTCCCAGGATCGGTTTCTATCCTGAAATACAATTTTCCAGATGGAAAATTATCCGGGCATGAGATAAAATGCAGATTTTGCTCCTTTATCCAACTTTTCCAGAAAGCCCTAGGTGTACAAATATTCATTTCTCTATTCATCTCTCAACACTGTAAACAGTGAACAAGCTAAAGCGTTCTCCTCTCTTCTTTCCCATTTAAAAAAAAAAAAAAGAGAGAAAGAAAATAATGAATAGTTACCATGGGAGAATCAGCCTGCCACCTGACCAGCTGAGGGTCCTCCCGAGCACTTGCAACATTCTCTTGCTGCTAATACAGAGAGAAATAATCTGCATTCCCCACAAGAAGTTCCCAGGAGATGGGAATGCTGCTGTTTAACTCCTTCAAAGTCAAGGATGCTAGAAACATGCGTGAAGCTGCCCTGCTACTCTACGCTCCTGGGCATAATTAGTCAACCGGAAACTTTCCCTTGGGAATGACAGACAAGAAGAGAAGGTGATCACTGCATAATATGGGAATGAACAGGTTGTGTCAGTGAAGTAAGGAAGTAACAAACTTCCTGACCCGACAGGCAATTTCCTTCTGCGAGGTAACAGATAACGTATCAGAAACAGATGTGCACAGACCAACACATCATGATGCATCATTTCCTATCATAACTACAAAAGTTCTTTTGGGCTGGGATAGAGGAATGGGTTTAGGCGACTTGAACAAACCCAAACCCTAAGTTGCATTTCCACGGCTCTTTTACAGTTTTTGAAGTTCAGAGCAAGATCCTTCCCAATTTTGTGAATCAGAAAAGATTAAAATATGGAAAATTAAACACATTCCTGATAAATGAGAATTAGTGCTTGGTGTCTCCATGAGCTGGTCTAACTCCTCACACCTCGAGCTGCCCCAAATTTTTGACAATTTTGCAATTCCCATTGCAGTCAGGCTCCTGTAATAGACAAATTCGGATAGAATGCTACTCAGTATTCAGTCTCCCTACATTCAAAAGTGAACAGCTCCTCCCAAAAGAAATTTTCAAAGGCTTTACTTAAAAACAAGTGGCTCTGAGCATAGCCCGCAAGGTCCAGGAGGCCTAATAGTTTTGCCAGTGGCAGTTAGTTATAGGTGTGCTAAGAAACACTGAATTCATCACCCATTTAAGGCACCCGCCTTTTCTAGGTATATCAGCCAGGAAGAACAGCACATCAGGGCTACAGTGCCAGACAAGGATGAACATTTTTAATCAAAGGAACAAGACACATGTATTCATGACTAACCCAAACTTTAACATTCCCTATATTCCTGTTGAGCTCTTCAAATGCTCGCTGGGGCTGCCTACTACTCCATTGTCCACCTCCTGCCCGGCAGAATAAGGTGTGCTGTTACTGACTTGCTAACTTGTGATTCCTTTTAGGACTGCGGATAATTCACCCAACTTCCTAAGTAGGACAGCTGACAACTACTCTATTATGTGGCCTGGTCTCTTTTCCTAGAAATTGTCATTGCTGCCTGCAAGGGCACTTGGTTCTCCGAGATGGTAGTTAACTCATGTAACACCAGATGGGATTTATTTACTTCTTTACTTCTGGTTTTGCAGCCACAATTTTTTTTAATTTATTATTATTTCTTGCCCTTTTCTAACACCTCTCTTTAGAGCGATCAGATTTATAAATCAGATATTCAGAAAGGTTATTTAATAAATCTAGAGCATAGGCCTGAAGCAGGGCGGTGGCAGATGACACAGGTTAATTAGGGGAAGATGCTCAAGAGGAATCATTGAAATCATGGTTTTGCCAAAAATATAAAAATATTTGTTACGTTCTTTAACATAAAAACTCAAGCAGCTGTGTTAATGCACAATCTCCATTGATAAAAGAATCTATATGGCGTGGCTAAGTGTATCATGAAAACGTGACTGCTATGTCCTAGTAAGGGCTCTGAACTAAAATAAAAATAAAATGCAGCCTGCTTTAAAAACAAAAACCTCACATGATATTGTAAGGTATAGCTCATCATTTTTTAAGTAACTGGTGTTGGTAGCGAGAGTTGCATAAATAATTTATACTTAGTCAAGGATCTGAGCTTCACTTGAGACCAAAGGAAAAAAGAAAACCTTGAAAAGGTCACACTGAATGAAGTTCTATTTGATGCTTCTGCATACTTGAAGGAGAAGATGAAACAAAAGAGCCCTTTTGTCCAATATGCCAGTGAATTCATTGAGCCAGGATGCTGGAGATCTCAGCTCACTCCTTCAGTTGAAGCAATCTGACCATTCAGCTCCTGCTGCACACATCTACTTAATATATCGGAGTACCTCATATTGATGCTGTTTTAATTTGCATATGTACTTCAGCTTCCACTCAAGCAGGAAATAAAACCTAGGCATCCCACCTCAGAAAAGAGCAACACAAAGCACAAAGAAATCCAAAGGTATAGGTCCTTCTACCCTTCTTGGTACAGCAAAAAGAAACAACCTGCTCTGCAGGGGTTATCGCGTGAACACTTGCTGCAATCTTAAATTAGTTGAAGCCAATTTAAAACTGAACCGTCGCCAAGAACTGCAGCACTGCCTTCCTTTCCTTCTTTCTTCGGGTTTCCTATTTCTGCAAAACCCCTGGGAATGGGGCACGGCTGGAGTTGGGCACGGTACGCTTCAAAATCCAGCGATGAGACAGAGATGGATAGCCAAATTTTACTGACAAAGTTGCATCCAAAGTTTCTGTCACCAACGGCCAACAAACTGCTGTGTCAGTCACCAAGTGAGGAAGATGAGTCCCAGTCAAGTGAGTTTGAAGCCAAGCAGGTCAGAAGTCCTTGCCGTACTTACCAATCACCTACTAGGACACTGTGACAAACTTCAAAACAGGAGAGTTCAGATTTTCAAAGACTCTATTCATAAATCAGCTTTAAAGGATCAAACACAAGTGCTTATTTCTCTTTTCACTTTATTCTTTTGGTTTTGACTCAGTTATTTTCCTCCCTAGTTCCTGTAATTAAAGTTGAAATTAACTCAGCTCAATGTTATACAGTTCCTCATCCACGCTCTACCGAAATGTACGTATCAAACGCAGAACAATAAATACCTACCTGTGCCCGTGAGTCTTACAACCCTAGAATCAACATTTATTAAATATGCCAGCAGAAGAGGTGGAAATTCTATGCAGATGCTACCAGTAAGCTTTATTTGCTGTCATTCAGTAGCAACTTTGCAACAATTGAGCTGTAGTAAAGAAAAACAGACACACCCACTCTATATATATATATATATAAATACAAACACGCACCTGCAGGCACCATATGGAATCCAAAGAATATGAAGCTTTGGTTTGTAACAATTTTAACAAGTATAGCTTCTGAGACTATTTAACAGTCTTTTAAAACTTTAAAAAAATCTTTCTTATTCTGCTTGTGCTTTCAAAATAGGTTCCATTCCATTAATTTTATTCCATTAGAATTATGCTGTTGGAATTTAGCCAGTTTTGAAGTTACAAATGGTTACTTGATGAATATTTATGCAATTTCACTTGTGTAGTATTTTATTGTGGCCAGCATTTACAGACGATACAGCGCCCAAGACCAGGCAAGCTGCTACTGCTCAGAACAAGGAGATTCACAAAACACAGAATCCCATTCCAGCATCGTGTCTCATTTACCTCCTAAACCAACGCCACGAACTCACAAGTCATGTCTGGGGAGAAATTCCCTTAAACCAGCCTGAATATGCCAGTCTTCAATCCCCCACGCTCTTTACCAGTTCTACCCTTGCAATTTAGTGATGTAGGACACTGCATAAAGAACGGATGACGAGAAGTTCACACACCCCAGCAAAATCTAACAGTGCTACCTCTAAACTAGGTGAATATAAAACAAATCAAAAAAAAGCATGAGAGCTACACCAAAGGCTAAAGAAATAAAGAAAAAGAGAAGCCTGAAGATCATATATTTTTCTCAAAAATAATTTATAGGTGCCAGGAGGACAAGCAGTGATTTCTTAAACTAAAAGTGCCATTTTCCCTTCTTTTATTTTCCCTTCTTCTCCCTTCCCATCTGCTGCCCAGTCGAGCCACTTTCTCAGCCATCCCATTACAACTATCTTTTTCTTTATAGCATCCCTCCAGCCACTCCGAGATTGTATCTTCAAGTGTGGTGATGCACCTGTCCCCTAGTAGTTTGGTACGGGCTTCAGAGGAGGTAAAGGCCTGAGTTGTAGTCCGGCCAAGAACTCGAGAATGGAACAGAGCAACCCAGTGAGCGTTGATGCCTACGACCCTGGATCACTGATCATGCAGTTAACACATGAACAGTGTGTGTTTTTCCCAAGATTCATTCATCAAGGAACAAAGAAAGTTGTGGGTACAAGGAGGCTCGTGCATACCTTTCCCACTTTATGCAATTTAACCACAAGGCAACCGCTTTATCCCAGAAACGACGACCTCAGTGAGCCTGCTAGAGCAATCTGTGCTAGGCAATGTGGCTGCACCCTTAAGCTGGGATGCCTCTGAGGGTTGGCTCCTCTAGGCAGGGAGACCATTCACCAACAGATTATTGGATGAGCTCAGTTTGAGTGATCCCTGAATTGCAACTGGACTCTATAGCAAGAGAATTTTCCCTTAAGCAGGAGCGCCTGTCAAGGCTTGAGATTCCTTACTAAGAGATCCTCCCTTACCCAAACCAGAGAGCAACAGATCCTCATTAAATGACTGATCAGATGCTGAATTGATACTAATGAAATTCATGTGAACTCCATTAGATGTAAACCATTGACCAAGTCTAAGTCTGGATCCAACTGCACCCAGTCTTCTCTCCGAAAAGGAGTTTAGAGAGCAAGAGGGTCCATGCTGAACCTCATGACTCAGCGGGAGGTTTTCCTTACCCTCTGTGTTAATTTCATTAGGCATAAACCAAGTCTGAGACTAATTTTGGACCTAGCCACACCTAAGCCACATCAGGAGTCTACAAAGCAAGGGGACCACTCTGAACATCACGACTCAACAGAAGAGTCTCCCTTACTCCTTCGTGTAAATCATTCAAAATCGATTGTAACTCAATTTTCCTTTGTATATTACTCACCACATGGAAGAAAGAGTGAACACTGCCATCGAACCTTGTTAAGTCACACTTTTACAAACTCATATTAGAATTTCTTTTGTTAATACCTTTGATGGTGATTCTTTAACTGGCCTAAAATCACTCATTCACAGCAAGTCTGCTACAAGTACTTAATAAGCAATACCGAGAACAATCAAAACTTATTCTTGGGGCTTGACCACAAACACCCAAAATCCAAACAAGTCTTTATATCCTTCCTACTTCCCCATATTCAACCTTTCTTGCTCTAAAGCATGGGCTTTGAACCAGAAGCCTTCTTCCTGGTATCATAAGGAAGAGCTACAACTGAAACAACGCTTCAAAGATCCCGTTGTCGCGGAAGGTGTTGTACTTAGAGAAGCATGTATACTACACTTCAGCTTCCTAGGGGTGGTGATGTTCAACCCTGACAGCTTCTACAAATCATACAAACACTGCACAAAGCCACTGAATGAAGATCTGTACTTTGAGAATTAACTTCTAGCCTTGACTACAGCAAAAAGCTGTAGTATTTGAATCTTGTAAGACTGAGAAGGCAAACAGTAAAGGCCTAGTACTTACTTCCATGGGTTTGAATCCCACCTTTGCTTTAGGGAGAGAAAGCAGGGATGTGATTCTGACCTGCGGTTCTGGGATTGACAGTAACACTGTAAAAAGAAAAAAGCAGTCCTTCTGCCTAGCAAGGCGACTGCAGCCTTGCAGTAAGAATTCTGCCTGCAGACTTAGGTGATGGTGACAATTATTTTATAGCAGACTGGATTCAACTCAAGACAAAGAGAAACATTAAAACAAGACTCCATTCCTGCAATGTGGAAATGCCCACAGAGAGTTTATAGCAGGATGGGAGCTTTGGTTCCACCTGATGACTTTAGGAAACTGAAAGTATTTTAGTTAGTTGAGTCTTGAGATCCCACTCTGGAGTTTTTCTACATTGACGAACTTCCAAGCTCAACAAACTTGTTCTAGAACTCATTAGGGAAAAAGCTAAAACCTATTAATATCACTTTTACAGTAATTTTCTGCATTTATCTGCACTTTGCTACATTTATTCTTCACATTTCCTAGTGTAGTTTTACACATTCTTGGATTATTTTTAACAGTTCATAGAATCATAGAAATGCCTGGGTTGGAAGGGACCTGGAGAGGTCATCTGGTCCAACCCCCCTGCTGAGAGCAGGGACAGCCTCAACTAGAGCAGGGTGCTCAGAGCTCTGTCAGCCCCACCTTGGATGTCTCCAGGGATGGGGCCTCAACCACCTCCCTGGGCAACCTGTTCCAGTGCTCCACCACTCTCATGGTAAAGAAC